>CM059213.1:2840304-2933018 GCA_030347435.1 Clarias fuscus
CACACCCATATGCAATCAAATACACAATCAAATACACACACACAAAATGTACACACACACACACACACACACACACACACAAAAACATGAACAAACATGCTGTACACACACACACACACACACACACACACACAGACAGACATACACACACAAACATACTGTACACACACAAACACACATACACAAACAAACAAACACACACACACACACACACACACAAACATTTAAATATATAATACCTGAAGTGCACATTCTTCCCCAGCACACACACACACACACACACACACACACATACAGTACACGCACACACACACACACACACACACACACACACACACACACACACACACACATTCTCACATACCTACAGATGTACAGTACACATACATTATAATTAATTCATTACATCACTTCCTCTTTATCCTTTATGATGATTTTTTTTCTAAAATGTTGTAATCGTGTCGAAGTTTAAACTGAAGTTAAAGTTAAAGGTGACGTCCGTGTTCACTCACTTCACTGACACTCTTCCCCTTTACCCCTCACTGTCTCCTCCTGACGCTACAGTGTACAGTACAGTGATTCGGACTCATTAGCAGGAATCCTGCCTCTCGGTTCCTTTCTGTAATCACTGCACATCACTGCTAATTAAATCCCAACAAAGCTATCAGACGTCCCACAGAGCCAGAAAAGAATAAACGCCGCTGTAATCAGCGCCGGTTTCAAAAAGTGCTGTAATCTCATGGAACCATGGACGCGGTGTCACAGATCAGGCGGAGCGCGTGGGGCAGATCAGGCAGCAGATCGGGTGGATCTTGTAGCCTGAGACACTCGAGTCTACACACAGGCACGGGGTCTTTTTAAGAAGCTCAGAATCATGGAGGTAATTTTAAACGTTTCTCCGGCTGAGAACGCCATGGAGAACGTGGAACCATCCAGAGAGCCTCAGTGATCTGAAGATCAGACTCTGTAGCCTGAGGAAAGGAAGCAGGTAGGTCTCATCTCCTGGTCTGATCAGGACTTACACTATAGTGAAGCACGGTGGTGGGAGCATCATGCTGAAGACAAGAAGGAAGAGCGAATCAGGACCACATGATGGAGAAGGAGGTTGCATCTACTGTATCTTTCCAGACTGATGCTCTGGAGGAGGGGGAGAAGACATCCTAACTAGCCAAGCTCCTGAGGTCCACCCTTATGGATAGACATGGATGCTGCACCTCAAGATCTTAGCTGGTTAGGATGTTCCTACTTCTGGTGCAATGTTCCTACACAGTGTCATGATCCATGACATGGACCTCATGGACGTCTTGGTGTCCAGACATTGTATTTCTAAACAGCAGCCTGTTCAGATGGGAATCCCATCTCCTGCTGGAATCCCACACGTTTCGTTTCATCGGAGACTGAATGACATTAATAAAAACATCTCCTGTGTTTAATTACGACCTGACTCTTTCCCACGGCTCCGTCTGAACTTCTCGAACGGCGATACTGATCACGTCCATGTGTCTCGACGCTCTGGCACGAGACGGCGCTATATTAAAAATCCCAGCCGCACGTCTCAGAACGTGTCTTACACACGTTCTCCGCTCCAGGTCTCTCCTATAAAAGGTTTGCGTGCCGCTGTCGCTCCAGCTGATGATTAACAGGCGCAGGAGCGTCAGCTCAGCGTTTCACAACAAGCTCCAGATGCGCTCGAAATGACTTCTGAAAAACAGAGCGGAGACCGCGAGGCGGGAAAAAGAACTGAACGAGATGAAACGGTGTGTGTGTGTGTGGGAGAGGAGCGGAGCTGGGGAAGAGGGGAACAGCCGAGCCATCAGGAAACACAAACGAGAAAATCACACGCTTCTGAAAGCCAGGGCTGGACCGCACCGGGGCCAAGGTTCTGACCAGCAGCCTTTAATCATCACAGTGAAAGTGCTTTCAGCTCACCCTGGACCAGCCAATGTACATGTGTGTGTGTGTGTGTGTGTGTGTGTGTGTGTGTGTGTGTGTGTGTGTGTGTGTGCGCGTGTGTGTGTGTGGTTTAAATAAGCATTTGTGGAAGCACCAGATGGAGTCTCTAAATCTGTGGTTAACCTCAAAGGCTGGTTAACTGGATATGAGAGAGAGAGACAGAGAGAGACAGAAACACAAAGAGATACAGAGGGGGATGCAGAGAGACAGGAAATGAGATAAAAAGAAAGAAAAATTCAGACGGATCAAGTAAGAGAAACAGGAAAGAGACAGAAAGAAAAGACAAAGATTGTGTGTGAGAGAGAGAGAGAGAGAGACAGAAACAGAAAGACAGACAGGGAGATGAAAAGAGAGAGAAGGCAAAGTAGGCAGAAACAGGTAGACAGACCATATGGCAGAAACAGAGAGACAGACAAGGAGACACAAACAGAGACAAGGAGACGGAAACATAACGATAGACAAGGAGACACAAAAAGACAGGGAGACGGAAACAACGATAGACAAGGAGACAGAAACAGAGACAGGGAGACGGAAACACATCGATAGACAAGGAGACACAAACAGAGACAGGGAGACGGAAACATATCGATAGACAAGGAGACAGAAACAGAGACAGGGAGACGGAAACATAACGATAGACAAGGAGACAGAGACAGGGAGACGGAAACATAACGATAGACAAGGAGACACAAACAGAGACAGGGAGACGGAAACATATCGATAGACAAGGAGACAGAAACAGAGACAGGGAGACGGAAACATATCGATAGACAAGGAGACAGAGACAGGGAGATGGAAACATAACGATAGACAAGGAGACACAAACAGAGACAGGGAGACGGAAACATAACGATAGACAAGGAGACACCAACAGAGACAGGGAGACGGAAACATAACGATAGACAAGGAGACACAAACAGAGACAGGGAGACGGAAACATATCGATAGACAAGGAGACAGAAACAGAGACAGGGAGACGGAAACATATCGATAGACAAGGAGACAGAGACAGGGAGACGGAAACATAACGTTAGACAAGGAGACATAAACAGAGACAGGGAGACGGAAACATAACGATAGACAAGGAGACAGAAACAGAGACAGGGAGACGGAAACATAACGATAGACAAGGAGACACCAACAGAGACAGGGAGACGGAAACATAACGATAGACAAGGAGACACCAACAGAGACAGGGAGACGGAAACATAACGATAGACAAGGAGACACCAACAGAGACAGGGAGACGGAAACATAATGATAGACAAGGAGACAAAAACAGAGAGACAGAATTAAAGACGTGAGGAACACATGGCTAATGAGGCAGAAGAGAGTAAGCATGTGTCTGTCTGTCTCACTCTCAGTATGAGTCTAGTGTTTATGTTACATGTGACCGGGACAGTCTCACCACCCTGGGAGTTCCCTGGTGTCCCTGCACAGTACGCGCTTCTCACAAACCTTTAATCAGGTCTCGCTCATCGCGCTCAATATGCAGAGATTGATGTCTAAGATCAGAGACACACAGGAAGTAAGAACCAAGCATGAGACAGGAAGTAGAGATGCGTCTCAGCGCTCCGGCGAACACAGCAGTACGTCTCACGTCAGGGAAGCGAAGACGCTCGAGTCGGTGTGACAAGCAGCGTGACGCTACTGAGGGTGTGTGTGTGCGAATCAAACGCTTCAGGAGGACATCACAAAGCGGCGCCGTCTCTGCGAGACTATTACAGGTACGTATACGTATATATAAACCCAAACAAACATTTCTATCAGTTTTTGAAAAAAAATTACTTGCTTTTCCCCAAAGCCGCACATACGCAGTTTATCTCATTTTGTCGTCAAATTGTTCATCTATACAAAGCACATGATGTCTCTTAGAGGACAAAGGAAGTGTGTTTATTAATGTGTGAATTAGGGGTAAGTGAGTGCATTAATGTAGTGATTAAGGGAGGGAGGGAGCGAGGGACGGAGGGTAAGTGCATTTACTGTAGAAGGGCGAGAATCAGTGAGTAAGTACGCTTGCTGTATGTGTGAGTCAGTATGAATGTTCGTGAGTCAGGGAGAAAGTGTGATGTTCGTGAGTCAGTTTGAGAGTGAATCAAATTCTTGGAGTGTACGAGTCATTGAGTGAGTTAATCAGTCAATGACTGGATCAGTGATTGAGTGGTGAGTAAGTGGGTGAATGAGTCAGTGACTGGATGAGTCAGTGAGTGAGTACGAGAGTGAATCATTGATTGAATGACTCAGTACTTTAATACACAGTGAGTGGGGCAGTGAGTAAGTCACTGAGTGAATCAGTGATTAAATGAGTCAGTGAGTGGATGAGTCAGTAAGCAAGTCAGTGAGTGAGTCAATGAGTAGGAGAGTGAATCAATGATTAAATAAATCAGTAATTTAATAAACCAGTGAGTGAGGCAGTGATTGAATGAGTCAGTAAGCAAGTCAGTGAGTGAGTCAGTGAGTGAGTTAGTGAATGAATGAGTCAGAGAGTGTGTCAATGAGTGAGTTAGTGAATGAATGAGTCAGTAAGTTAGTGAATGAGTCAGTGAGTGTGTCAGTGAGTGAGTTAGTGAATGAATGAGTCAGTAAGTTAGTGAATGAGTCAGTGTGTGTGTGTCAGTGAGCGAGTTAGTGAATGAATGAGTTTGTAAGTTAGTGAATGAGTCAGTGAATGAGTCAGTGAATGAGTCAGTGAGTGATATAGTGAATGAATGAGTCAGTAAGTTAGTGAATGAGTCAGTGAGTGAGTCAGAGATTGAATAAGCCAATCAGTGAAAGAGTCGGTGAGTGGTGAGTGAGTCAGGGAATAAGTCAGAGAGTCATTGAACAAATGAGTCAGTGAGTGAGTCAGTGAGTCAGTAATAAATAAGCGATCACACTGCTACCTGAGCAGCTCACACTCATGCACCCAGCACGGGCCGCTATAATGACTATAATTAGAGCGTTATTAGAGATCATGTGGAACTTTATCACGGTTCCTATAAAAAATCATAATGACGGAACATTTAGCAGCGGCGTTCCCTTCGCCATCATTTTTAACACCAGGCATAAAGGCAAAGGCGCGGTGCGGACAGGAACGTCAGCAGAGATTTAAACACCAGCGTGTTGTTCAGAATAACTTCATAACTACAAACTCTGGTTATCAGATAATCAGTGAGATAACGACAGAACAAACTGAGCTCAGAGGAGACGCAGGGAGCGAGCACACAGGTGACGAGCACACAGGTGGCGAGCAGAGTGTTTCTGGATGATTATCAAACCCGAAGCAGCTGCATGTGAGATCAGACTCACAGCGTGACTCACACAATCAGACTGAAGGATCAGGTGTTTGTGTTCTGCGCGCTGCAGGAACGTACATCCCCGAGTGGAGGAAATAATTACCTGATTAGTTTTTTTTCAGGGTGTCAGAGTTACACACCGCGTATGATCAGACTGATATGTTTCAGCGTAATTCTGTCTGTTATTCGTAAAGGAATCCAGTTACTTTGACGGTTTTCCTTTAGGCAGACGAGGCAGGGATGCATGATGAAAGAAAAAAAGCAAACATGACCAGAAAACGGAAAGACCGATCATTCTCTACTATGATACCCATAATGCATTGCTCCGAAAGCTAAACTGCAACGTGTCACCCTCTCACTCAGCAGGATTTTTATTTTTTTTTGCTTTATTCACCAGTCAGGGAAACTCAGGCGATCGAGCCGACTCGAAGTCCGTGCCATCCATCACTAGCACGAGGAAGAAAGAGAAACTTCTGCTGCATTGATTTGGGTCTGCGGTACGAGGAGTTTCGGAAGAGAAATGCACGTTCTGTCCTGCTCGATTCCTGCATCATCAATCCCGCTCCGCTCGGTTTCACAGGGGAGCGTTTATTTTTACAGCCGCTACAGAAATCCATGGCTGAATCTCAGAACGCGCCAATCAGATCCCTCACATGAGTCACTCTAGGTGTCGAGCGAGTAACTGTGTTCGGGGTTCACGATGAGTCAGGCGCTGAGGTCATATACTGTACAGAGCAACAGCGGACACAACAGAGCGCTCAGAAGTGAGGGTTGAACCCCCAAACAGAGTCCAGGAACTGTGAACCGTAAGGTTTTTAACGTATTGCAATAAAATCTTCCTATCTTACGATTCTATCCTGTCTTTGGGTAATGAACAGGCATTTATACAGTTTATACAAGGTCACAAGGGGCCTAGAGTCTATCGCAGGAGACGGGATGGGGCGTACACCCTGGACAGGGTGGAGACACAAACACTACAGGCAATTTGGGGACACCAATTAGTCTAATCTGCAGGTTTTTGGACTGTGGGAGGAAACCAGAGAACCCAGATGAAACCCACCAAGCACGGGGGGAGAAGATGCAAAGTCCAGGCACACAGACCTGATGCGGGAATCGAACCCGGATTCTGGGTGCACGGCCACAGAGATAGCCACTACACCACCTTACTCACACCACGGTGCCACCATCAGATGCTTCACGTGCTGGAGATCAATCAGATGGAAAACATCAGAGCCATCGAATCGAATCGAATGAAAAATCGAACTGGATGGAATGGACGGTCTCCCTGAGGTTCACGGCTCCAGCGTGTGCCTGTTCAAAGTGTTTAATCAATATTAAGCTTTTTCGACGTGCCCTGCTGTGAAGTGTTTAACCGACCAGGAAATCTAAATAAACAAAACAGTCATTTAATCACCCGCTCATGTTGCCAGATTGATCCTTTTTTTCCACTCACCTGAGCTACTTTTAATGACCTTGTACAGAAAATGTAAAAAATTGAGTTATTAATTTTGTTGCACGAAACCAGCATGTGTCTATACATAATTAAACGTCAACAGGAAATCTACTACTGATATGATTTATGTATTTTTAATTAGAGTGGGGGATTTTCACCACGGCTTAGGTGGGATTTTGTCAGTGTGATCTGGCAACCCTGTTTAAGAAAATTCTAATTAAGTAGAAAGAAAAAAAAAACAGGGCCAAGACAGACCCACATGGTGTCATGGAAGGGAAAAAAAAAAAAAAAAGTATTAGCCTTTCTTCTGTTCTCCCTAATTAAGCAGTGATCTCAGAAGCACTTACTGTTCCTGCAGTCTTTAAACAGGAGGAGAGAGGAGCGAGAGAAGCTTTAAAGCTCATCGAGGACAATAACTTCTCCCATCACATCACTTAATGTTACGCTTACACGGGGCAGAGAAAAAGAACCAAGAGAGAAGCGATGAGGGCTAATATTTACAGTGCCTACAGAGCGGGTTATTAAAAGTTTTCTTTCAAAAGAGGTGCTTTCATTCTGCGTTATTATGCAGTATGGATGTTATTAGTGGAATATTAGTGGCCAGGTCAGCTTCAGTTGGTCATAAAGGGGTTAACGTCAGTTATAAACTGATGTCTTTACGCATCATGTCTTGATCATTTCGAGGCCGTTGTTGTGCTGAGCTGAGCTGATCTACTGTAGGTGTGAGTGCCCAAGGGTGCAGAGATAGAGCTCGGCGAACGTATCAGATGTCCCCGATTTTCCATCAAAGGCGAACAAAAATCCCTTGATCCTCAACGCAAATAACATGCGCGCTGCTGATCTGGGACGGCGACCCGGCTGTCCGTTTATTAACTATTCGAAAAAGGGTGTCCTTAACACCCAGTGTAAATGCCACGCTCAGGATCTCAAACACCTCAGAGCGCTGGCGTTTTTAATTCACTGGCTACTCTGTTCACTCCGCTCCAGGCTAAGTGGTCACTTGACTCGGAGGTAAACGCCGAGCCGAAAAACACGGGGTTTGCTCGACAACGTGCAGCCGGGGTCATCGATTAGATCCGACCCAAGGTCGAATCCTTGTGGAATAAACAGATCTCGATAAACAATAAACCTCGCCCTCATTCACTCCCAACTCACTGGCGGGTTTTAATTATTAACACAGCCTACAGGGTTAAATGTGGTCACGTCGTTCATCGCGTGCTGCGTTTCACGTCTAAAATTCTGCTCTCATTCGCGAATAAGCTCTCATGGGTTCAAATCGTTAACTTATTTAGTCTCTAGAACTGGTTGATAAAGGAGGTATTTCAATACATTTGTGTAGTATAAACGTCATCGTGCACATTTCACGACACTGATTGTGATTCACAATCCTGCAGGAAGCATTATGTCTAATGCTAGTCTAGCTCTCCAAAGAATTGCGAAGGCCTTCATGTGAATGCTCCTCTCTCCCTCATTTAACCCTCAGTGTGCGTGACGTGCTGGTGACAGCGCATTTATCTCCGTTTTCCGCCCCATCCTTCCTTCCAGAGAGAGAGAGAGAGAGAGAGAGGAGCGTGGAGACACGGAGGGGATAGGGTACAGAGGGAGAGCTCGGTCGACTTGCACATCGAGCTGGGAGAAGGGAGGAGAGACACGATGAACTCAGAGGGGCAGGTCAAGAGAGAGAGAGAGAGAGACACATGGCAGAGGAACTCATGGTTAATTTAGATGAAGCCTGGAAGGCATGAGTCTCAGGTGTGACGTGGACGAGAAAGAACAAACCGAAAGAGGGAAAAAAAATCTGTATTGTACAAACAACTTAACTGAGTGTTTAAAGAGACAAAGGATTCAATCATGAACGCGGCACACTTTAAAACCTGGGACTCCAAGCACAATGGGTCTAATTTAAAAAGAAAAAGACGTAAAAAAAAAACAGACCGAAGGCCGTCGAGTGCCGAGGAATTATTCAGCTAACAAAGACACAGAAACAGCCCGAGACCCGGCCATTAACGCACTCTGTGTTCAAATATTGATTTAAACAGCATTTGTAGCGGCCTGAAAATTTCCCAGTAGCACCGAATAGTCGTGGACGATAAAAACGCTGCGTTACACTTCACGTCGCGGACATGTCGCGGGATAATAGAGCGATGTCCAGTGTCAATCCTGTTCACGTCACGCCTTGCTACGTCGGATTTTTCATTCCGATTGTTGAGAAAGGGATTAGTCAGGGATTAGACATGTGCAGTGTTTTATTATATAACACACTACACTATAAGTGGAATATCAGCACGGCTCGGACAGGAGTTCCAGCTGATTGACAGGTTTATATATTAACGCGCCCGTTTAGTGTTTCCATAGTAGCGGCTCGTACGGCGAACGCGTGTACCGCAGATGATCTGAATGATCTGAATGATCTGAATCCAAAAATAAACTGATTTGAACAATATGTTGTTTAACAGATTAAAACATTTTTTCGCCCATCAGTGGTGATGTCATGACTGTAAGGAATCCACAAGAGTGTTTGGTGAGGGACAACTGCTCATAGCACTATAGCATACTGTAAGGTGAGGACAGGGAATGACTTGTCTCTTGGAAGGTCCTAAACATTAACTTTAACAACTCAGCAGGAATGCTCCGTTGTCAACATGGTGTGGTGACATTATCTTGTTATCTTGGCAACTTTGCGACAACGCTGGTATTAGGTCATTTTTGAAAGATACAATGACTTTGATGAAATGATGTTCTACCAACACTGACCACATGACGATGGGATAGCATTGAACAAACACACTCGCTCACTCTCACTCATCGTCTATACCGACTTATCCTGTATACAGGTTCTAGGGGGCCTGGAGCCTATACCAGGAGACTTAGGGCACGAGGTAGGGTCCATCCTGGACTCTTTCACACAGTCTGGGCAATTTGGGAAGCCCAATCTGGGGGAAGGAAACCAGAGTACCCGATGGAAACCCAACAAGCATGGCGAGAACATCCACTCGACCCTGGAGGTGCAAGGCCACAGGACTAACCACTACACCACCCTATTCCCACCCCAAACACAAATATCTGTTTATGTCTCTGTATAATCCCCTGCTACTGTCATTGACTTTGTTTCATCCCAATATTTCTGTATTATGTTCCTGGGAGGCCGGCACTTCAGACGAAGCAGTCCAGTCCAATCATGGCTCCCGGATACTGAGAAAGTCCCAGTTTGACTTGAACGGCCCTTGCATTTTCAATAGCTGTTGGGTCGTTCATTCAACGATACCTCACCGCCATTTTAACGTTTTTAACAAATTGTCCCAGTGGTGCAACGATGCTGGATGAAAGTTGTAACAGCATTGCACCATTGGGACAAACCTGCGGTCGACAGTTAATTACAACAATCATCCAACTGCTGGGTATGAACCGAAAAAACAAACATACAAAAAAAAAAAAAAAACCCAGAGATTTAGTTCACTGATATAATAAATTCTGTTGCCGCTGCCAAACAGCTTTAACACACTCCAGATTATACAGAACTAATGCAGATGCAGGGGCGTCACACTGCGCTACACAACCCCAGGCCAAAATCACAGGATTATATTAATGCACTTGTTCTAATATAGTTTCTATAGTAACAGCTTATTCACAGGGTGCACGACCTGGTGTTCGACTTCATGGGGTTCGCTCGCGGTTCACTGCAGGGGCAGGCGCTGAGGTTATAAACTGATTACTGAACTCAAATCACCCACATGCTAATGCTCTCTCCATGTTAGTCCCATGTTTCTGGTCGATGCGATCTGACTGTGGTGAAAGGCGGAGAGGTACTGTAAGCATGGTGTGGATGCGAGTGGATCGGTGATGGGGGTGATGTGTGTAGTGAGGCGGTGGCGGTGAGATTCAAAAGGAGTGACGTGAGCTGGCAGTAGAATTGTCTATAGATGGTCTGGCTCCTGGGGATGAATTCTCGATTCACAAAGCAGCAAATGGCTGCCTCGTCTTTTTGGGTCGTGGAGATGGCGGGCTTTTCCACTGTGAAGTCAATCTCAGGGTCGTACCTGTACAGCCAAGGTTCGTCACCAGTAATGATCCTCGACATGAAGGACGGGTCATACACACCACACGTTCACTACCGAGTTCTTGGCAGACTTCGATGCGATATTCTTTCTGCTCCTGGGTCAGAAACCTGGGGACGAACTTGGCAGGAACACCACATGAGGATTGTCTGGATTGCACCAGGGTTTCAACATTTTCAGGAGTTGAGCTCATTGAAGGTCTTCCTGATCTCTCATCATCTTCCAGTGATGTTCTTCTGCTCAAGCCATTCAAAACACCTCGAACGACTCATTGTCTCTGTGGCAGATCTGCCCAGTTTCATGCAGGATTTTATGTTCTTTGTTCTTTGTAGCTCTTTGTTCCATGATGAGGTAACGCATGTGGTCAGAAGAGCACCAGTTGCACAGCTCTCGATGTCTTTTGGCACGCTGACTTACTGTATGAAGGTCGGTGCTCCCTGTGACTATGAGTGCAGATTTGTGCTGCCATCTGTTGGTGTGTTACAAAACTAGTCTTGAAACTTTTTGATATCACCTCATGCAACAGGACTCAAGTGTAACCCGAAAGACAAGTTGTGGTGGTCGTGGTGGTGATGTTCTTATGCTGATGTTCTTCACCTTGTGTGGAGATGTTTCTTTAACATTTAGGAAAGGAGTCTCCGGTATTGGTGTAAGAACTATGGTGAAATATTTAGGACAAAAATATGTGACATTTCTGTTTCCTTGGTCCAATGTCTTTAGAAACTTAACTCTAAACTTTTTAAGATGTGTGGGGCGTGTCGTTTGTTATTTATTTAAACATTGTTATCATTGGTAAATCGCCGTGTTATAAAAAACAGCATGGAATATTTTTGTGGGTAACTAGAGTATATTAATCCTTATTTATGTAGAACACTGCCGCGTATAGCTCTGAACGATAAAAGTGAAATTATTGAAACATAAAATTTTAATAACGGCACGTCCAAAAATATAGACGTCTCGTAGCGCCGATAGAACAAAGGCACCGAGGAGACAAACTACACGCTAGTGAAAATATATAAATATATATATATATAAAAAAAAAACAGAAGGCGAGACAAAGAAAAAAAGCGAACGCAGAAGCGAGCAGAACGGGTTCATGATGTTAAAAGAGATGTTGGGTTTTTTAAGAGGAGACAAATGAAGCCGTCGACTTTTTAAGTGAATTTGGTTTGAGTTATCGTCGAGGAACAGATCATTCTGCTTTAGCTGTTAAACCGGAGACGTCTGCTGTGATCCTCGTGTTTGAAGGACTTCATTAAGTCCAGAGAGACTGCAGGGTGAGCTTATGTGAATGGAAAGTGCACACACACACACACACACACACACACACACACACACACACTAGATCAAATAGCTGTTCATTAGATTTGTACTGATTTCTCTCTCTCTCTCTCTCTCTCTCTCTCACACACACACACACACACAGAGGAAAAAAATACTTCAGCAAGCCCTAGAAAGACATCCTTTCATATAAAAAAAACCACTCAGAGCAGAGAGCGAGCTGGAATATAGTTGCGGTAGATATTACTTAATAAATAATTAAACGGAGCAATAAAAGAAAATGAACAGGGGAAGTCATAAAGTGAAAATAAGCTGATTAATATCACACACTGTTTACATACTCAGCTGCTTCTATATCAGGTTCAGTGCAAGGTTAGAGAAATTAATAAAACTTGCCATATTGGATAAACCTTACTGGTATTTAATTTTAATAAGAATGAATTCCCCCCCCCCCCCCCCCCCCTCTAAATAAAGATGGATCGTGTGCCTTCCTGCATCGAATCCCTGCAAGCCTAGCCGCGAGTTCTGGGTGGGCGGGGCCTATTCTCTGTCTACTGTCCTTCTGTAAAAAAAAAAAAATGATTAATCATAATTTATATACAAGTCTGTAGAAGTGTAATATGACTTTTATAGAACTTTTGTTTTATAAGCACATTCTATAGACTTTCTACTCTACAGAACTGCAATAGAACACTATAGCACTTTAAATATAACACGCCCCTTTCTTTTTCTTTTTTTTTTTACTCTTTGGACCTGCTAAACGATTCTATATAGCTTTGGTTCAATGGGATTTCTTTATAGCATTTTGCTCAGTTCTGTAAAATGCTATAGAAGCTGCAATTGAACGCTATAGAACTTTCACTTGTATTTTTTAGACCTGTAATACAACTCTATCACACTTTTGTTTAAAGATGCATGCTCTATAGATCGCATTTACTCAGTTCTGTAAAAATGCTATAACATTCTATACATGCAATAGAACTGTACAGGACGTTTAATTCAACATGCATGTGTGCAGTTTTGCTCAGTTCTAAAGAGCCCTATAGACTTTTACTTCAAGATGCAGGTTGTATAGAATCCGTTCTTCCATCCATAGAAATCTAGAAACCTGCTCTATAACTCTATATTCCTTTTCCTTTAAAATACAACATATAACTGCAGTAGAACTTTATAGAACTACTCTCTTAAAAAATGGCCTTTCTACATTGTTTTGTTCTCCATTCTATACAATCTTACTGTATGTCACTGCAATATGACTTTCGCTTCAAGATACATGTTGTGTTTTTTTTTTATTTCTAAACAACTCTATAGACCTGTAATATTGCACTTTTGACTTAACATGCATGTTCTATTGAATTTATTTTCTCAGTCCTGTATAATGCTACAGACCCGCGATAGGACTCTATAGAACTTTCAATTCAAAATACATCTTAGAATTTTGTAGAATTGTACCTCAGTCGTAAAGAACTCTATAGACATTATTTATATATATTATTATATATATTACTTTATATAGAATATTACTTTGTTACTTTCAGGATGCACATTCCATAGAATTTTCACTCAGCCCAATGTAACTCTACTACAATATAACAAAATAGTTCTACTCTGTAGAACTGCTACAGAGGTTATTTTTTTCCGGATGTCTTTCCTATATATTCGTACTAAGTTCTAAAGACCCGTGTAGATTTGCAGAATGACTTTCTTGCAGTATATAGAATTGTTCCACTTGTTCAAAGAACTCTATAGATGTGCAATAGGATTCTATAAAATGTTTGGTTTAAAATGCACTGGATGTTCTATAGAACTTTCAATAGAATGCTACAGATCTGCAATATGACTCTATGGAGCTTTCAATTCAACATGCACTTTGCGTATCATTTTAACTCAGTTCTAAAGAACTCTATAAACTTGCCCCTTTCTATAATTCTGTACTCAGTTCTACATAAATCTACACACCTGAAATAGGTCTCTATAGCATTTTGCTCCAAGATGCACGCTCTATAGTTTTTTACTCAGTTCTGTATAAAGCTATAGACCTGCAAACTTATAGACCTATAAAACTTTCACTTGAAGGCGTTAATTGGTTGTATAGAACTCTATAGACCTGCAGTAATACTCGGTAGAACGTTCACTTCGAGGTAATATATTATTATAGTATTATGGTTTGACTCTATAGCACTCTATAGACCTGTAATATGTCGCTATTGATTCAAGATGCACGTTCTGTAGATTTTTACATAACTCTATAGAACTCTATACATGCAATAAAACTCTGTACAATGTTTAATTCTACAGACATTGAAAAACAATACTCAGTTTAGTAGACTGCTATACAGTAGATCTTCTGTATGGCTTTATAGTACTTTTGCTTCAAGGTGCATATTCTATAGAATTTTCACTCAGCTCTATAGAACTTTACGCACCTACAGTACAATAAGAAACTATAGGAATTTAGCGTCAAAATACCCAGAACAAACTAATTCTATCGACTGATCTACAATAAGACTATAGAGTTTTAGCAACAACCTGGGGTGCACAAGCCAGTGCATGCAAATTGTAGTGCTGGTTCAAAACCTGAATAAAAAAAGAAATTGCTGTGCCATAAAGCAGCCGTATCAGATGTAGCACATTTGCACTGAACTATTTTTTATAAATGTATCTACCACTAGATATTTTCCTTAGAGAACTTGAGTAATCGTCCAGAATCTGGGTTTGATTCCCGCCCCATTTCTCCCTGTGCTTGGTGGGTTTCCTCCAGGTTCTCCGGTTTCCTCCCACAGTCCAAAGACAGGCAGATTAGGCTGATTGGTGTTCCCAAATTTCCAGTAGTGTGTGAATGAGCATGTGTGTGTGTGTCCCTAAATCATTACAGACGATGAATAAGTTCCCTTCATTTCTCCTCCGTAAGTTCTTTAGGAATTCTATGGAGTTTCATGCTGGTTGAAGACGTCGGGTAGCGCGGTGTCATGAGGGAAGGTAGCTCGTCAGTCTAGCTGTTATAAATTCATAAATGTTAAACCGTTTCCTCACCAAAAAAAAAAAAAAAAAAAAAAAAACACATCAATGGCACGCGTGTCCGCCTAGAAGTCCGAGCTGTTACCATAGAAACGCTAGCGTATTAGAACGAGCGCATTCATGTAAACCGGAGCCTCCCTGTCAGAGCTGCTGTTATAGAAAACTCATCAACATCTTTTGACCTGACAGAATGGAGAATCTGACAGCGCGGTGGTGTGTGCAAGATTAAAGATTGCCTTTCGCACTTTGTACTTCATGTCAGTCTCAGATGCTGCGATGGAGTAGATTCTTCACCATGTGTGTGGCGCATATAAGAACATTATTATTATTATTATTATTATTATTATTATATAAAAGTACATACCTGTAATTGTCAGAGGGGTAGAATAAATGTCCCCTGCAAGTTTTGGACCGTATATATTATTTGTATGATTATTACTGTTATTTTTAATCAACGAGCAGGTCCTTGAATCAATGTACAGCTTTATTGCAGCAGATATGGAGCACTACATCTACGAGAAATGGAACAAATGAGCAATTAGAGCGTAATGGACTCGGGATGGAGTTTGTCTGCCAAACCGCAGAGCCTCCTGATCCGTCTGTGATGATAGATATGAGCGGAGATCAGGTGGAGGCGAAAAGGTCAGCCGAGGAACCGACGAAGAGGAGGGAGAGCGATCTGACACGCATTTCTGTTAGCGACGTACTGATATCTTTTTTCTTTTCTTCTTGCTCCATCAGGTTTGATATGATAGATAGAGCACGGCTCTGAGTATCTGATGGTGATGTTCTCACAGTAAATGAACCTGACACATCATCATGGCATGTACAAGGGATCGTGTCCAGTCCAATTCCAAGGAGACTGGAGTTGCTCATCTCAGCTCTCTTATTTCAGATCAGCACCACACACACGCCCACACACACACGCACACACGCACACACACAGGGCACTGTTTGTCTTTCCTCCACCACACCTGTACACTGAAATGATTTATAGTCCCACCATTCATCACTCAGAAGAGGACGGGTTCCATTTTTAGGCTGAAGGTTTCTTACTCGTGTTTCTTGAGGAGGTGTTTCACCACCACTGCACATCTGGACTGTTCATTACGGATCCAAATTCTAAACCTGATTTCATAATAAATGCTTTGTGATGATCTTCAGAGGAAAAATTCAGGCTGCTGGACTTGGACTTGTCTCATAGTTATTTCGTTTTTTTAATTGGGCTCATCTCAGAATTATTTTAATTTGGACTTAGGCTTGTCTCATAGGTACAGTATTTGGGTTTGGATTTGGACTTAAGTCTCATGAGTAGCTAGACTTAGTCTTGTCCTACAGGTATTCAGGTTTAGACTTGTCTCAAAATTATTTAGATTTGGACTTAGACTTGTCTTAGAGCTATTTGAATTTGTACTTGGACTTGTCTCATAGATATTTAGGTTTGAAATTGGACTTGATTTGCCCAAAGAGTTACTTGGGTTTGGACTTGTCTCATGGGTATTTAGGTTTGGATTTGGCTCATAGGTATTAGGTTTGGGCTTAGACTTGTCCTACCAGTATTAAGATTTGGACTAGTCTCATGGGTATTTAGGTTTGGATTTGGCTCATAGGTATTAGGTTTGGGCTTAGACTTGTCCTACCAGTATTAAGATTTGGACTAGTCTCATGGGTATTTAGGTTTGGATTTGGCTCATAGGTATTAGGTTTGGGCTTAGACTTGTCCTACCAGTATTAAGATTTGGACTAGTCTCATAGGTATTTAGGTTTGGAATTAGACTTGTTTCAGAGTTATTTAGATTTGGACTTAGACTTGTCATAGAGTCATCTGAATGTGTACTTGGACTTGTCTTTCGACTTGTATTTAGGTTTGGACTTGTCTCGTAGGTATTTAGGTTTGGACTTGGACTTGTCTCGTAGGTATTTAGGTTTGACTCATAGTTCTTTGGGTTTGCCCATAACTGTGTTATTATTACAGCAGAATCTACTGAAGCTCATTGCTGATTGGCTGGAAGCTCAGTTAATGTCCCACGACACAAGACACGTGAATCCTGCTCTAAATGCACACACGGCTGCTTCGTGAATACCAACAGTCTTCTCTCGACTGTAATTCACCTGAAGAATCACTGAAGAGACATGTACAAAAACATTTATATATCTAAAAAGCACAGCGGTTAAGCTACATAACAAGAAAAATTGAGCGGGCACAGGTCTGGCCAAGCATGTTCTTGGCAGTGGGCCCACACACACACACACACACACACACACACACACTTGTTACTCTCTGCACACAGATTATTATCGGCTCACAGCGTCAGATTGTAGCAGTTACTCAGACAAACGAGCCGTGTCACGCTCGGCAGCACTCCGCCGTAATGTGGTTTGTAGGATGTCACTCTAAATGACACTGTAATTCGGCGCGCTACCTTTCCACGGTTTCCTTCGACGCTGTGGCGCGACTGAGTGTTCTCTCTTGCAAAATGAATTGCGGAGCACTTTGGAGAACAATTCTGGCTGCAGCTTTGGGAACCGGGCGCGAAACGACAGCCAGACCGTGAATCATAATTGAGGCGAAAAATCACGTTTCTGCCGTTAAAACGAGCACGCGCGCTTAAGCGATAACATCTGGCATTTCCATCATATTCGGAGCGAGGAAAGCGGAAAGCCGCTCGGCTCATTGCCATGCGGGGCGTAAACAATGACAGATGCGCGGGTGCTTTAACAATGCGCCCGGGGGTGATGCACGCTGTGTGTGTGTGTAATTAAAGCACACATAATTATGCCGCATAAACGCCGGAACGCAGTAAGAACGTCGAAGAACTTTCCGGAGGGACGGCTGACCTGCGATATTCCCGTCTGACGGATCCGTTCGCATTTGATTAAGCCGTCACTCAGATGTCCGCCTCTTCGTTTTTCTTTTTCCCTGCCATCCATCACATTTTAATGCCGTGCGTATTGAAATATAAAACAAGCCGCGGTTATAATTCAGCTCGGTTGTTTTCTTCGCACACAATGAGCAAACATAACCTCGGGGTCCGGCGGCAGCCTACATATTCATATTTCTGTGTCAGGCTCGGGGAATTAACCTTTTCTCATAAGGGAATCAGAGCAGACTCCCAGCTCGTGTGCTTCCTCAGAACTTTATTAGCTCGCCGAGAGCTCGTGGAATCCGTCCTGCTGAAACGTGCAGAGCGACCCTTGAGAGTTGTTCTTGTCGGATCGCTGAGATTCAGTTAAATTAGTGTATGTGGCGGAAAAAAACGAGTCGGCGTCGGCTCGTGAACTCCCTGCACTGACTCTGGGAACCACCATCATTAGGACTTTTACAACCAGCACACGGGCGTCGAAAGAACACAAACAGCAACGATCCATTAAACCTTTACAGTAGAATGAAATCACTGAAGAAGTGCCATAACTTAAGCGTAAAGCATGCTTCGACTCTGCTGAACTGGTCTTAGAGAGCTCAACAACATGTAGAGTACGCTGGGGAACAACTTGCTCGCTTCCAAACCAGCACCAGCGGAACATCTGATCCACATCAGATCCACTTGTGAAATCTTGTATTTTAGTCCAAAGAGAGAAGCTGTTTGAGATGCACTGGAGGCATGGAATCTGTGACGCAACAGACAGCTGTAGCAACATAGTGAAACATCTGGATGTTCACTATACTGTATGGCCGAAGGTTCATGACCGTTACATTCATACTGTATGTACTTGTTCCTGTTGGAGTGATCCTAGCATTTCACTATAGTGCCTGGACACCATCAAAGTAGGATGTTTTCTCAGTACTCCGGAGCCATGATCGGACTCATGCGATTCATATCTGAAACGCCGGCCTCCCGGGAACTCCATTAGATGTGGAAATGGCTTGGCGTCTGGTCAGGACTGCATGCTGGATGTGGCAATAACTCCCAGTCGAGTTCCTGTAATGTGCAAGTGGTGTTGGTGAATGATTACGACAGACTGATGCGTCTCTTACAAAAGTTAGCGGATCAGATGTGCCACCTCATCAGGATCGTCACCCACGGATCGGATCGTCATGCACCGTTCAAATGTTTTACTCTGACTAATAGTCGCTTCACTGCACTGCGGTTAAATGTCGATCAGTCCAGGTTTGAAAATAAAAATCAAACAACTGGTAAAATGAGATCGGTGGAGACGTCGCCTATCATACCAAGATGGGTCTAAAATGAGTCAAATCCTCTTGAGTGGTATGTTTGAGCTAAAAATGTCTGGAAACAACACGCAAAGTGGCTGAACAATCCCCACTTCGCTAAGTACGGCTAGTCTGGTTCATACAGGGCTTCAAATTCTTTCCTGTCTGCCATGACGTCGAGGGTAATTTGGGGCAAACTAACAGACAGGTGGTCTCGGCTTTCGTGTGGATTCACTCCTGAACAGACCCGACTGCATGAATGAAAGACTGGTTAATTATATTTTTAATCGTTCGGCTGTTTATTGTAGACGCACGATTGTAGGCGCCCTTTTGTGTCGTTCGGTGCAGTTGTTCTGTTTTGAAAAAAAAAAAAAAAAAAAAAACGAATCAAATTCACTCAGACTAACAGTCGTTAGGACGCTTTTATAACCTCACTACGTGACACCCTCCGGGTATTTTCGACTCGATATTATACTCTTTTCTGTCCTGTTTACTTCTGCATTTTGTGAGGCTGGATTTCTGCGCACAACGCGGACAAAGTGTTAAAAAGAAAACATGACGCATCTGGCGTGCAAATAACTACAATAAAGGCATGTCAGGATACCGACCCTGTCACTGACTGAGTGCTACCGCTCCACGCCGAGCTGCATAACATTCACACATAAAGACTTTCTTAAAGTGAGAGGAGAATTACAGAGTAAATGTGTGTGCGCGCGTGTGTGAGTGTATACCTGGTGGTGATAGCGGTAGTGCCAGGACTAGTTCAGGGGTTTGACAGTCCTCTCTGCGGCTGATGTATGAACAATGATAAGAACGCCTCGAACGCTGAACTGGAGAGCAAAAACACGCACGTCATGGCTGCCAGCACCGTCGTTTAAAAAGCTCTTAACTTAATGCATCATTTGTCGTGGAATTAGCGGCGAGCGCAAACGGCGGAAAAAATAATGACGGTTTTAACAATCCCGGAACACTGGAAACAAATTTTCACTTCTAAAAGGCTGATAAAAATCTACTCGCTCATTCTGTGGACACAAAAGTAATTATTTAATAAGGGTTTAACGAGGGGACAGAAGATAAAATTATACACCGCTATAAACCCGGCCAGCTATTTGTTCCAAAAAAAAAAAAAAAAAACAACAACATAGCACTCAAGCTCTTGTTCATTTGCGGTGCAGTTCAAGACAAATGTGAACTGAGGATCAGATGTTTATAGGGCTGTAGTGCCAAATACGCTTCATACACTGAGTATTCACTCCAAAGCACTTTCCATATTTCCCTTACCATTTGATTTACTGTGTAATTGTAACTCGTAAAAATCAGACACATGTTGGTTGTAAGCCTTCTGCAACATCTGGATCCTCTTATTTTGGCTGACTGTTTTTGGCTCCAGTGGCTCCAGCTTTGGCAGAGTGGATGAAGAATGTGTTTTTGGTGAACACCAGTCTTCTGTGGCGTCTTGCTACTGACGCTTAACTAGAGAGAGGTCCAGGGTTTCGTCTGAGCTGCCGGATCTGTGTCAATACCTGATCTGCTGCACTACCCAATCTGTGCCGGTACCTGATCTGCGTCACCACCAGATCTGTGTCATACTCATTTTTAACCTGCCAAGTCAAATGTGAAACTTGACACTACACAGTATTGCTAAAATATGATTTAATGAATAGTGTATATGAGTTGTGGTCTACATAGACATACAGATATTAATACAACTATTAATGATGTTTCAGACCTGAGTTTGGGAATGTTTGCTCTTTCATGAATTTCGATTTGAGTACCCCTGACAAATATCATTTAGTTTTTTTGTTAAATTTATCTACAGTAGTTAATTCAATTCAATTCAATTCAATTTTTTTTGCAGGGATTGATCTGCATAATAATGTGTAAGACTGGAAGTTCAGTGTAACAGATGTGTTAAAATTTAAATTAAAAGGAGTCCAGTTTGTTCCTGGAGGCTCAGGTAGACTGTAGTTAAACAATATAACATTACTCACTAATATTACAGTTTGCATTTAATTTGATTGACAATTCAATTAAAATCTCTGACTCATAAATGACATCATATTATGTTCAACTTGCATTTAATTGCGAAGTGATGACACTTTGTCCATTTGTCCAGGTGAAAATACTGTAGTGACGTGCAAAAGATGTCACAGCCGTCTGCCCATGCATGACGTAAATTGGGTAGCGACACTGATCAGGTAGCAATAGTCCTTGGTTTTAAACCAGCAGCATGGTTAGCATTGTTGCTAACTTTCCCAGTCCCTGTTGATATACAGTGATACAGTATATCCTGAAAACATGACACTACCACCACCATGCTTCAATAGTGTTCACAGGAGGAATAGACAAACCACCGAACTGCGTGAAACTTCTTTTCACTGTGTGGGCTTGCTAATACTGCAGATTGCTTATGATTGCACACACTAACATTGTTCTTTGTAGTCCCTATTAATAAATACTCTACATCGCTTCGTGATAAGAATAACATCAGTCTGAGAGAGGATGGTTTTCTTACCAATGAAAAATTACAGCATGTGATTTATTTCTCAGTCAAATTGAAGGTGATTAAGTAATTATTATTATTATTATTTATTTATTTATTTATTTATTTTTAAATAATAGTAATATCTTTTAAAACAGGGTGGCTCAGAGCTGAGCAGTAGCTGTTGAGGAACATTCCTAACCTACTGTACTGTACATCAGCTCCATGGCGAGTCACTGTCAGGACGATCAAATGTAAATGTAAGCGCTGTAATGAACCAACATTCGGTTTTAACATAAAAAAAAAATGAACTGCTTCCACATGGGGCTATTTTCTTTGTCCCTGATGCCACTGTGTGTCCAAGCTGAGCCATCCAGACAACCCTTTCAGAGCCACCTGTGCATAAGTTTTACCCGGGAATCCAACGTACAGTACCAAAAAAATCACTTAACGTTCACCGTGAGTCGATAAACCGGCTTTGTGATGGAGCCGTTAGTTTTTCCTGACTGGGGAGCACATCCACGGTTTTAATCACCGAGAATCCACACAGCTGTGGAGATTAAAAGCCTCGCAGCCATCGCGTGCTTTATCGATGTTTAATATTACGTTGTGCTGGCGAGGCGTTTCCCCAACCTCTCCATCCCGAACGATAATACAGCCTATATTGATGTCGCTTTAGCGGATATTTCGATAGCCACTTAAACACATCAGTCGGTTTTATTTCTTTGGGGATGTGCGTCATAATTCTGCCGTGATGGATGTAGCTCGTACTGACTCGTGTAACTTAAAGTGACTCAAGTGTACCACATGCGACATTTTAAAACGAGATAGACTCTGTTATTCAGCATAGACATGAAAATGTGAAAATGAACTTGAATAGGGACTGAATTTGATAAGTGTCAGAGTTGCATGTTTTTTTTTCTTCCTTGCCCTATATTGAGGTGAAAGAGTCTAGCGTAGATGTGTGTCGGTATTCGATTATTATAACACATGATGTTAAACTTTGACCCTACTGCTCTCTCCTCCTCCCAGTTGGGGTCGGACTTAACAACCATTTGGAGAGCTTTTATAAAGCTGCTGATTTGTAGCATGATCACTGACACTTACATGAACAACCGCGGCAATTTATTAACGGTCCGAGTCATAAAAGCGTTTCCCCTCCGTGCCGCCCCT
This sequence comes from Clarias fuscus, assembly GCA_030347435.1. Classification (NCBI taxonomy): domain Eukaryota; kingdom Metazoa; phylum Chordata; class Actinopteri; order Siluriformes; family Clariidae; genus Clarias; species Clarias fuscus. The sequence continues at coordinate 2,863,148 of CM059213.1, forward strand.
TTTTAATTTACGAGCCACGGTTTACGACATGAAACTCTACATTTAAAAGCTTGTATACCGGAGCAGGCCTTTAATTTAACTCATTCGTTCCATTGCGATTCGTACAGAGACTTGAGTTATATACAGTAGCGTATTTAATGCAGCCTGTTGCTTCTCACTCCATGAGCTGCAACATTCTGAAAACATTTCTATTAAGCGCTTTAATATTAATGCCTTCCAATTCTTTCCGACGAAACAGCTGCCATGATGAAGAGATCCGCAGACCCGAACCCGAACCCGAACCCGAGCTGTTGAGCGGAGAGATGTTTTTTTTTTCTTTTCTCTCTCTCTATCTCTCTTTAAAGTTGATAAGCTGTAGAAAAAGTGCCTTTAAAAGAGACAGACAGAATAATAAATAGGATAAATAATAAATTAAACGGTGGTGCTCTTTTGTAAACCTCCCCACCGCCGCTCGCGTCCTCGTTCCCCAGCCCAAGTGACCAGGGTTGTCACATTACCATTAACAAACTGCCGAAAAGAATCCTTTCTTGCGGTTCATTCCGGGTCAGTTTAAAAAATATCGGAATAATAACTGAGCCCACTGGGTCTCTTGTGAATCATGCATACGGCATAAACACGCTGTCGATCCGGGGCTCTGACCCCAACCTGTGACCTGATTAAATTAGCCCGGGCCGACGCGGTTTGCTAAATAATTCATGCCGCGCTACTCGCCGCTGTTGCTCTCCAGCAAAGTGCGTGTAATGAGTCCGGAGAGACCTGTTTACAGCTTTGCACAGTTTATGAGCGAAAGCTGCTTTATCGCATCCCGCTCGGCGAACACGTACATAACGATTAGTTGACGCGGCGGAGCCCCGATGCTCAGATCAGATTTATTTCTCTTCGCGATGAGATCGCTGGATTTAGACGCGCTCGCTGCGGTAAGAATCGTGACCTCGGGCGGGGAATTAGATGTCAGCAACCGCGATTTTGACTGACATGAAACTTACTTTAGATGTGAAAATAAGGCATAAACTGTTTTAGAGCCTCTGGCAACATATTTCCATGGAGTTTATGATAGCAAATAAAAACTGGCCAGCAAGAAAATAAACAGAAATTAAATTTTTTAAAAAGGCATACGCTCTAATATTACATTGAATTATTTTAAATACTAATATTTTTTCGCTTTTACTCTGGTTATGGAATCATTTTGTCAAGCTTATGCAGAATATTTATCATAAACTTTTCATCAAGATCTTGTATTTATGATGGGAGAGTCGGACCCCAAGCCCCCTCCCCCGCCTTTGCCACGCCCACAGGATTTGTCTTCTGACAAGGTTGTTTGAGAAATGCACCAGTTAGCGTTAAACAACTTGTTAGCAGCTGATCCATATTATTCACTGCACTAACTATCCAATGGAAAGCGCTTAGGAAAGGTATTGGTTTAGTTAAATCCAGGTGGTGACTTTCTTTGGCCGGTCGTGGTGTAGCTGAATGTCATAATACGCCTTTCCAAAGTGTCGATTCAAGAAATATAACATTTTATCCTAATCTATTTGTGGTTTAAAGATTAACACTTATTATCTGTTTAAACTGGTGTGATTGAATAAAATCACATAATTACTGACAGTACTGTTTCCATGGCGATGTAAATAAGCTCTCACTCCTTGTGCTGAACTACATACTGCTGTGCAAGTCTTAAGTACCCTTTTTTTTTTACTTCATTACTAAGTCAGTACAAAAACATTGCTGATTTCCAAATATTACCCTTCCAGCTAAATAAATAAATAAATAATAATAATAATAATCATCTTGCAGGAAAATATCCGTGGGCCAAAAAAGAAAGCAGCATATCATGCAAAAGACCAAATTGGGTTTTGTGTGAGAAAAGAAGCAGGTGAGAGACAGCGTCCTCAGAAGGACTGTGGCTGGTTCTGCTGGATGTTGAGCTACAGACGCCCCCCCCCTGAAACCCTGTAAACAGGACGCTGCAGTATAGATGATGATGGAGTGAGTGAAATATTCCATGTGTATAAGTATTTAGACACCAACCAATACCACACAGATATTACTCAAACCCCGCGGACACTCAGGGCAGGGGTGACTCAATGGTTAAGATGTTGGCCTATTGATCAGAAGGTCGTGTGCTCAAACCCCAGCTCCACCAAGTTGCCCCTGTTGAGCCCTTTATTGTATAATGAGATAAGAATGTAAGTCACTGGATGAGGGTGTATGTTATAAATGTAACATAAATTATGTTAACCAATTGACCGGGACGTCTTAAACTTAGACACTTATCCACTCAGACACGAACCAAGTAACTGCTCAAGTACTATATTTTAAGAAAATCAGAATTGGTATTTTGTTGTGTATATTTAAATTTGGCAGACGTTACACACGTTGTTAATGCTGATTACTGGATCGGTCCGACCCTGTGCACATTTTTCAGCAGTCCTAATCAATTCCTTCCCGCTGAAGATTCCCCGTGTAGTGTTCACATGTAATCTGATCTGTAACGTCTGTACAGAGTCTCTGATCCAAAGTTCTGAGCATCTGAAAACACATGCTTGTGTTTTCGGCACTTAAATGATTAATGTCCTGGCAGAGCTTCGTCTGAGTTTGATTAATGAACGGAAAAAAAGTCTCACCTCAGACAAGTTGCCCAGAATTTCAGGCTCGCTGATGGAAACAACATTAAGTGCAAAGTTGTGTATAAAACGGCTTTAGTAGTCGTAACTAGTCGAGTAAGAGATTAAAAAAAAAAAAAAAAAAACAAGCCAAAATGGCGCCTCCGAGTGGCGCAGTGGTAAAGTGCTCGCCCTATCATCCGGAGATCGCGAGTTCGATTCCCGGGTGATGCTGTAACCTCTCTCAGCCGGAGGTCTAGAGAGAGCTGATTGGCCGAGCTCTCTCAGAGGGGAGGGATGAGAGGTACTTAGTGCTCTCACATTAATCACGGCTCTACAGCCAATCAGGGGCGTCTGTGAGCTCACGCAAGCGGAAGGAGCGGATAGCGCTGTCCTCCGAGTGTGTTACTCTGCCCCCAACGGACCTCTGCATGAGAGAACAGTTCAAAAAGGAGTTCGGAGGAAACATGTGATAGTTCGGCCTCCTGGCTGAGTGGTAGTAGTAGCCTTAATGTGGAGCCCCCTAGTGACGGGGAGGAATTGGACACGACTAAATTAGGGAGAAAATCGGGGGGGCAAACAAATAAAAAACACTACTAGAACTCACACTTGCATTGGTTTACAAAAAATTGTTAATTATTGTGCAAGATTATTGATTATTTTTAGGTAGTTTTTTTTTTTTTAAACAAAGAGTGAATTAAAAAAAGCCTAGTGTGACCACATCATCAAAAATAAAAAAAAATCATGTTGAAATGTAAAAAAAAATAATTAAATAAATCATACATCATACTGCACTTTAACTTCACAACTGAGTGTTAAATATTTTAAGATTTTATTAAGATGACTTTGGACATATATATATATATATATATATTTTTTTTTTATTTTATTTTTTTTTTTTATAAAAACCGTAGAAAAAAGTCTACAAGCAAAAGTGTTCTTTAAGCTCTGTTAGCAATAAAAGGAAAGCAAACCTACAGTACAGTATGTCTCTCTTTCCTTTTGACACAAAACATTATCAATAACCCACGATACCATCCAACCCATGAGCAAATTAGTATTAAACCGTTTTTCTGAATGTCTGACGAATACAGTACATCAGATTTACATCTGCTTCATATTCATTACCAGTGGCCATTTGGAGGGACGCAAACAAAATTAAAATTAAACTTTTAATGCTCGCCTGAGAATAGCCATTTATCAGGTGCTTAAGCATCACTACTACTGTACTAGCATAAAATGAAGGCATTACTCACATGACTCACGTCAGCAGCTCCGCTTGCCATAAAAAGTGCTGGAAAAGACTCGTTGAAAATGGTCCAATCACATGAGCCCAAATATTTAAAAACAATATTGATTCGCTAAGAACAAAAGTGGGAGGGTTCAGGGCGCACAGTGCTGCGCCCGAAGGATGATTTGACAAAATCCAATAAGAGCTCAGCCTGAAGTCACATGCTTTTCAAAAACATACGTCGTTTGTATGTTTTTCCGGCGCCCCGCGTACACCGACACAAATGAACGTAATACAGTTTAGATTTTTTTAATTGCAAATAAATTATATTAAGAAATACAGCGGAATATTGTGATTAAATTACTTTATTTCATTATTAAAATAAATAATAATTATGTTAAATAATTACATGTTAAAGGAGCATTCTTCTCTGGCTAACTTTAATAGGGGGGCCCCCTATTGACCGGCCGCCACTGTTCATTACCTTTATTTGTTGGTACACACCACCATATGTGGACGTGGGTGAGACGAACAAGAATAAATGCAGGCAACAGGTAAATAAATTGGTGTTAAATGATATTTAAACAACATTAAGATAATTGATTTTTTTTTAGCTGAATACCGTTAGAGAGTCAGCGAGATTAAGACTCGTTAACTGAAAAGCTGGTGATAACATTAAATTGCCTGAAAAACAAACAGACAAAAAGCAAAGTTACTGTTTAGATTAGAATTTGCAGAGAGTCTTTAATAGGATCGTTACTGCAGTGATGAATGTGTTTCGGCTGCGACGATACTTTCGGCCCTGACGGATGCAGTGAGGAGCTTCTCACGTCCTGCGAGCGAACGTGTCCTGCGGTCACGGAAAAGATCTTAATGGGTTTCAGAAGAGTCGTATTATTGTCCTGCCTCAAGCAAAGACAACAACTAAAGGAGATAAAGCTGAAATGACTGGAATTGGGTTGAGAGCTGGAAGGGTCGTCCTGAACCATCATGAACGGGCCTGATCAGAGATCACCGAAACACTGAAGTTAAAGTTTCCATTTCCATAAACACACACTCGCAGCATGTGTGTCCATAAGAAAAAGGTTCGTTAGGGAAAATTAGGATTGGACGTTGGAGCGATAGAAAAACCTGATGTATGTCCGTGAGTCCAGATGGTAGGAAGGGAAGGTCATGATGCGATGCTCCCATCATGCATAGTGTCCACTGTACAAGCCTCTGGAGACAGCGTTATGACCTGGGGTCGCTTCAGTCGCTCAGGTCGAGACTCAGCAACGTTATGTGGCAATAACATGAAGTCAGCTGACCACCTGAATGTACTGAATCACCAGGTTAATCACGCAGACACGTTACAGGAATCCTGGAGTCCTGGGGGAGACCTTACCGGCCGGTTCAACTTTCCCGTCATCAATACAAGATCTTGGCTATGAATTAATGCAACAAATGCAAGAGAATCATGTATTTCACAGGAAGTTCCTAGAATATTTACCTTTAACGCACATTCAGAGAAACAATAACAACAACAACAACATTAGAAGATAAGGTGAGACTATTTTATTATTGATTAAATGTATACTCTCTCTTTGCTATTCTTGTCTAATAGGCTGTAACCGTAAGGTTTTTTATTATTATTTGCTGTAATGGCTCAAACTAAACTCACTGATGGGCGAAAAAAAAACTAATCATTGTTACGATACCAGCGTACATCTTGTTATAATATAATATTCATTTTAATGAGCCTATTTCTGCTCTGCAGCTGTGATACAAATGAATGAAAAGAAATGAAAGCCTGTGTCTTATTGGTATTGCGGCTGCGTGTACCTGCACAATGAGCGCGTGGACGACAGAGGGGGGAATGTTGATAAGCGGCTCTTTTGGGCTTCCTCATCCAGGAGGTTTAGGGACTCATTATCAGGCTGGAAATGAGACGGAAATGTGTAAAACGGTGCCGTTCTTCTCTTTAACAGATTGGATTTTATAAGTCGTGTAACAAAGGGGTAAAAAAAATAAAAAATTTAAAACGGCACTCTGGAACAATCGTCTGCATGTGCAGTAATAAAGCCAACAACGTCGCTTTAGCTACTAGCAAGTACAGTAGTTCATTATAATTCATCTTGAAGGGGATTCAATGCTGCGTTGGACTAGAAAATAAATAAAGAGTTTTAGCATCTCAGTGGCTCTCCAGGTCAGCATGTGAAGACTCAACATGGCCAACGTGAGGAGGAACCACCGGAGCATTAGCTGTGTTTTAATGAGTTATACTGTATATGGCTTTAGAGAAATCAGCATGCAGATTATATTCATGTGTTAAGCCTATACACTCACAGCTCAATGTTTCAGAGATGTTAGCACAGCTAGGTCGCTACGTAGCTTGAGGTTAAAGAAAGGTGGTATCTTTCCTACCAGCTTAAAAGCGCGAGAAAGAGGAGAAAAAAAAAAAAGAGTTCAAGACGGACAGAAGTTCAATCTATCAATGTTGAATGTGGTTGAGGAGTGAGTTTAGGGTAGTTGCTGGGGTGGATGAGGGAAAGACATTAGTACTGCATTTTGGCGGATACTCAGAGATTAATAGATCGTTTAAAGGTCCTGTTTTTTTGACAATTTAAATTTTAAAACAAGTGGACACTGTGTTTTAGCAAACTGCCGAGCCGCGCCCCTTCAGAGGACAGCAGAGCTGAGTGATAAGCCAGGCGAGGGGTGGCTCCTTTTATGAAGTCACAATAGGGGGGAACGTTTACTGCATTATTTAAACCATAGCCAAAAAAAAAAAAAGGCAAAAAGTACAAAAACAATAGGGAATGTTTATTTTCCTGAATGTCTTTTTTTTTCTTTTCTTTTTTTTTTTGTGGAGAAAAACCAGGTGTGTGATGAAAGTCATATCCGTGGGATCAGAACCGTAACCGAGCTGTGTGCTGCAATGTAAACCCTAATGCTCAAAGTAATTAAACACATTGAGTACTGTTAACTTAAATAATTGCAATTAGGTCAAATGAATAGACCTTTTTGAGTATTTAGAACTTTTTGACATTTATGAGTTTGTAGAAACGACACTTTTCAAGTTAGCTGAACAAATTTGATTTAGAATTTTATGCAATCATAAGTACTTAAGTAACAATAACTTAAGTAAAAATTCCACCAATGTAAAATCTATAGAGCACTTGTGGTGCAGTGGTAAGTGTCTCACCTGCCATGTGGAAGAACTGGGTTCGATTCCCGGGCTGGTCGGTCTGCAAAAACTGTTTTGATTTGCACAAGTTCAACAAACTCAAAAACTGAGAGTTCTGTTTACTTAAAATTGGAAACATTTGATGTGACTGATTACCTCAAATATTTTGAGTTTTGCCAACTTAATCGGGTTTACAGTGTGGTGATAAACCTGACCTTGCAGTGTCGATGCTTTCATGATGTCTCGTCCTGTACACAATACGTCCAACCTGAGACTCTCTTACTCTGTTTCCTGAACAAACAAAATCCTGACTTGCATCCTCCAGGATCTAAATGACACTTTAGTCGTTAACCACTCCTAACTCTTCCCAGCTTCTTATCGGTGTGACGCCTTGCGTGTATAAATGATATAAGGTTTAGCTGTTAGCGTAAGGAGTAGGCGCATTCTAGTTTAAAAGTTTTAATTAGCTGTCATGGGTGAGATTTCACATTTGCACGCAGTAATTTGCTGAATCAAATGTGACAGGGTGTCTCTGTAGAGCCCTGACTAACGCACTCGCAAATGCAAAGGGTGACATCTGATGTTGTGGGGAAGAAAAAAAGAAAAAAAGAAATTGCTTGTTAGTGAGATTTTCTCGACACCTGATGTCTGATATATATATATATATATATATATATATATATTAAAAAACTCAGATTTGTGCTGCTTGAGCACATTTAGTGTTGCAGTTCGTCCCTAGGACTGAAACTAATGCCTTTCATTACAACATAGGACTATATACAGTATATATATATATACATACACACATATTGCCAAAAGTATTCGCTTGCATGCCTTCATGTGCATATGAACTTGAGTAGCATCTAATTCTTTATGATGTTGGCTCCGCCCCCTTTGCAGCTTTAACAGCTTCAACTCTTCTAGAAAGATTCAATCAGGTTGAGTTTTTCCACACCAAACTCACTTGACTGTCCTGCACCTTGAGTCCTGACCTCAACCCAATAAAACACCCTTAGGGTGAATTAGAGCGGAGACCGTGAGCCACGCCTCCTCGTCCAACATCAGTGTCTGACCTCATATATGCGATTCTCCATAAAATCCCCATAAACACATCCCTCAACCTAGTGAAAAGCCTTAACAGAAGAGTCTGAAGCTGTTATAGCTGCCTAATATAGCTGACTAAGAATTAGACGTTACTCAAGTTCATATGCATGTGAAGGCAGGCGAGTAAACACTTTTTTTTTTTTATCTTAGATGTACTTTAAAGGTAAACAGAAAGTCCTAGACGTCTCCATTTCTCTTTTCTTGTATTTTTAAATAAAGTTGTTTTGACCTTTTAAGCAGGTAAAGCGCAGATGATGTACAGTCAGGACCAGAGTCATGTAGTGTTCGTTAAAGTTCACAGTGTGGCGTAAAGGCTTCGGGAGGTTGGGCCCGAGTGCACCATGCAATCAATATCTGTAGCACGCAAGCTGAAAACAAAACAAACCAAAAGAAAGAAGAAAAAAAAAGACTACAGAGCTGTTGCTATATTTAAACCCAATCAGAATTTCTGATGTAAAACATCAAAATCTAGCATAAGAAGGTGACTTGACTGTGACACAAAGACTCAGCGGCTCGTCCCAAAAGACAAAACTATCACAGAGTTATTACCAAAACACAGCTTGGAGCTCGATTTTAGTAAGAGTACTGGAGAGTCACGAGCGGTAATGCAAAAATCTGAGATGAAAAAACAGCCCAAAGTTGGTTGGGTGTATTAGCATAATCAGCAGCGTCGTATTAGATTAGCAGCCATTTGAATGGGGGAAAAAAGTGAATCTTTCATCTGTAATTAAAATAATTAGAATAATTTCCATCGTACACTGTCTCCAAACTTTAAATGCCACTCACACGTTCTACTGAGCTGACTTTCCTGCGGTTGGTCTGAAGTCGTTGTGGTTCGAACGCATTCAGCTAATCTTTCAAGCGTAGCGACCCGACATCGAGCTGTTAATGACTTAAACAGATTCGCGAGGACATGAAAACGACCCTACAGCGAATCTTAGGGCCAGTAATGAAGTGTTGGAGACATGATAACGATTCAATAGCGAGTTGATAAGGAATTGGACGAGTCCTAAATAATTCATAACGAAGCCGTAACGCTGCTAACAAAACTGACATGAAGCAAAATTAAAACGATGCTGCAGACTATTACATGTGTTACATGCGGTGTTCACTTCGACTTCAAATGTATTTATATACTGTAGCACTAAAACAATAACCATCAGGTTCACATAAGGTGAGTGCTTCACAATGTAAACAAAAAAACCAAACATTAAAACAGTAAAAAATATCATTACACTAATTAAGAAAAACAATAAAATCGACTAACAGTGAAACGAGTGAAATGGTGCTACTCTGATTTAAAAGCCATGGAGAAAAGATAAGTCTTTAAAAGTGGAGAGATCTGTAGCAGATCGGAGCTCATTAGGCAGATTATTCCACAGTTTGGGGGCGGACACAGCGAATACCCCTGGCGTCTGTCCCAGCACACTTCGGGTCTCCCCTGGACAGGGTGCCAATCCGTCACTGGACTCACATCCATTTACTCAATGGAAACACCATATTATACAAATGAGCCTAATCTGCATGTCTTTGGACTGTGGGAGCAAACCGGAGTTCCCGGAGGAAACCCACCAAGCACGGGGAGAACATGCGACCTCCATGCACACAGACCTGAGGCGGGTATAGAACGTACAGGTGCAAGGTAACAACACTGACCACTTTGCCACCGTGCCGAACTTTTACCCCAAGCTTTTTATACATATAAATATAAAAAGCTTGGGGTAAAAGTTTGGACCTTTAAAGGCTTTTAATTCTCTACATGGCCAATAGAGGGCGCTAAAGTGACCTAAAAAGTTCAGATTACTCAATGCTGACTCGGAAAGCTACACGTAGCCGCACATGTTCTTTTTCGTCCAATGACACCAATATCACTTATCAATCCATTGAGGAACCACTGTAGTCCAACTAGGGACCTTGGACGCCAGTGGTGACCATTGTATTTATTCCCATTTGTACGACCGCAGAAGTCAACACTCATGCGCTCATTCACGCACTACGGGTAATTTGGGAACACCGTTTAGCGTAACCTGCATGTCTTTGGACTGTGGCGGGAAACCGGAGAGCCTGGAGGAAACCCCGAAAGCAAAGAGAGAACATGAAAACTCCATGTGTACTGACCCAACAAGGGACTCGAACCCAGGACCTGAAGGCGCCATGCGACAGCGCTAACCACTACACCACAGTGCCGCCAATATCTTGTATCAATATGTTCAGGCAAATATACTGCACGTATATACTGTCATGTATCTATTTATAGCAGGGAATAAAGCTTTTCTTTGTATTCACTACCTAAAGTACATTACATCACACCCTGTTCAGGACAATACATCACATATATTGTATATACACTCAAGCAAAAGTGAATTGTTTGCTCACAAATTATTTAAAAGTTACTTCTTGCTATATAAAATAGCCAATAATGCTTGACATGTTTTACACAAACTTTAAAACAAGACTGCTTATTTATTTATTTTTTTTCCCCTTTCGATCTTTTCCGAATCCACCCTCACTTACAGCCTCGCTGCTCGGTATTTTTTCTTTCAGCGCTGACCTCTCGTGTCTCATCTCTTTTCACTTTAATACCTAATAATAGTGTGTTTGGCTGCCCAGGTGTGCCAGAGAGTGTGAGCGATTTTCGCTCTGCAGTTCTGACCTAATAACCTGATCCGCGCGTGTATATACACACACACACACACACACACACACACGCGCACACACCCAAGTCTGCGGCACAATGAAACACTCAGCTACGAAGCGAGTAATAGTGTTCAAGCGGTGTTATTATTTCTGACTTTTATGCCGTTCGTTTATCGGAGCCACCCGTGATGTGCGTGTTGTGAAAACCCGTGTAGCGATAATGATAAAAAAAAATAAAAAAAGTCATTCAGCCCTGTATGTTTACAAAATTCATAAAAGCTCCATAGAAATGCAAATGGATTAGCGTGAACTCCACTTCCCGCCCGACTTCCTGCGTCCGCAAATTTTCCATTAGATAAGGCTTGGAGTCATACAGTACTAGTATCACAACTTAAAGTTCTAATATCAGCACACACTTTCTCCGTGTAGGTATAACGGAAGCCTTTTCTTTTCCACTTAAGACCATTCCTGCACATTTCAGCTTTTTGAATAAATTCAGCATGCTTCCTTCGTTATCACTCGAGGTGCATTAGATACGTTATTTTCGGACTCACTCGCTACAGGAGGGCTTACGCTTAGTAATTAAGGCGGTAATTTTATTTAAGGTAGCATGAAGTTAAAAAAAGGGGATGTTATCATGGGAATGACTGCGCAAGTGATGGAAGAGGACCAATTTATGCTTTAATATTCCCAGACCAACTGATTACCGTCCTCATGCTCAAATCAAACTTAAGTGGCCATGGAATGAGTCGTTAAACAATCCCTTGTGGTGGTCCCTTGGGGTAGGGTGTACAGTTCCACCATGTGCGCACAAACACACACACACATACACAATCTCATTATTTCTGCATCGTTACTCTACCAAGTGTTATAGCAGTCTAATCAGGTCAATTCCTTATCTTGCTACACCACAACATAGCTTACAGTAACTACAGGACAAGATAAAGCGAGCACATACACGCATCATGTCCGTGTCTCTCTCAGCTTTCGTTCAGGTTGTACTGAACCTGCTCGGATCGGCCTGAAATTGGCTTACTTGGATTGACTGCAATGAATTTGCTCATACTTGCTGTGTTGGAGCTGATCTGATTGATTGTATTAGACAGTCTCAGATTGGCTTATTGAATGTGCTTGCATTATTTGTTTGTTTCTTTTCGGTCGGCTGTATCTGACTTGCCAGAATATATATGCTTGGATTGACTGTTATAAACGTACACAGTCTTGCACAATCTGCAATCTGTGTGGTCAGATTGATCATATTGGACTTGCTCAAATTGACTGCATTGGAGCTTGCTCGTATTAGCTGTATTGGACTTGTTTGGACTGGTCTGTATTGGACTGACTCAGATTGGCTGTAATATACTTTCTTGAATTGATTGTATCAGACTTGCTTAGATTGGCCGTATTGGACTTGTTATTGTGGCTTGTATTGGATTTGCTTAGATTGACTGGATTGAACCTGCTTATATGGCCTGTATTGAATTTGCTTAGATTGATGGTATTGGATTTGCTTGGATGGGCTGCCTTGGATTTGGTTAGATTGATTGTATTGGACCTACTCAAATTGACTGCATTGGATTTGCTGAGATTGGCTTTATTGGATTTGATCAGATTGGCTATAATGGACTTTTTCAAATGAGTTGTATTACACCTGCTTAGATTGGCTGTATGGGCCTTGTTTGTATTGGTTTGTATTGGACTTACTCGGATTGGCTGTAATAGACTTTTTTTTAATTTATTGTATCAGACTTGCTTAGATTGGCCCTATTGGACTTGTTATTGTGCCTTTTATTGGATTTGCTTAGATGGACTTCATTGAACCTGCTTATATGGTCTGTATTGGATTTACTTAGATAAGCAGTATTAAATATGTTTAAATTGATGGCATTTGCTTGGATGAGCTTGTACTGGGTTTGCTCAGATTGGCTGTATTGGCCTTGTTTGCATTGGACTTACTAGGTTTGGCCTTGTTGGATTTACTTAGACTGGCGCTTTTGGACAGATTCAGATTAGCTGTATTAGACTCGCTCATACTGGCTGTATTGGACTTTGGATTTGGATTGGTTTGTATCGGACATGCTCGGATTTGCTGTATTGGTTTTGCTCAGATTAGCTGTAATAGACTTTCTTAAATTGGCTGTACTGGATTTGCTTAGTTTGACTGTATTGAACCTGCTTGCATGCCCTGTATTGGATTTTCTTAGATTAGCAGTATTGAATTTGCTTATATGACCTGTATTGGATTTGCTTAAATTGACGGTTTTGAATTTGCTTGAATGGGTTTGTATTGGATTTGCTTAGATTTATGGTATTGGATTTGCTTAGATTGTCTTTATTGGATTTGATCAGATCGGCTATAATGGACTTTTTCAAATGAGTTGTATTACACCTGCTCAGATTGGCTGTATGCGCCTTGTTTGTATTGGACTTACTCAGATTGGCTGTAATAGACTTTTTCTTAAGTGATTGTATCAGACTTGCTTAGATTGGCCCTATTGGACTTGTTATTGTGCCTTTTATTGGATTTGCTTAGATTGACTGGATTGAGCCTGTATATATGGGCTGTTTTGGATTTGCTTAGATAAGCAGTATTAAATGTGCTTAAATTGATGGTATTGGATTTGCTTGGATGGGCTGCATTGGATTTGCTTAGATTGATTGTATTAGACCTACTCAGATTGACTGCATTGGATTTGTTTAGATTGTCTTTATTAGATTTGTTTGCATTGGACATACAAGGTTTGGCCTTATTGGATTTGCTTAGACTGGCGTTTTTGGACAGATTCAGATTAGCTGTATTAGACTTGCTCGTACTGGCTGTATTGGACTTTGGACTTGGATTGGTTTGTATCGGACGTACTCGGATTTGCTGTATTGGATTTGCTCAGATTAGCTGTAATAGACTTTCTTAAATTGGCTGTACTGGATTTGCTTAGTTTGACTGTATTGAACCTGCTTGCATGCCCTGTATTGGATTTTCTTAGATTAGCAGTATTGAATTTGCTTGTATGACCTGTATTGGATTTGCTTAAATTGACGGTTTTGAATTTGCTTGAATGGTTTTGTATTGGATTTGCTTAGATTTATGGTATTGGATTTGATCAGATTGGCTATAATGAACTTTTTAAAATGAATTGATTACAGTAGATTACTGCTTAGAATGGCTTACTGGATTTTCTCAGATGGCTTGTATTCGATTTGCTTAGATTGACCGTATTGGACTCACTCAGATTGGCTGAATTGGACCTATTTGGATTGTATATATTGGACTTGTTAGGCTTGGATGTATAGGACTCACTGGTGTGTAACACTGGTTTCCCTGTTTAACTCTCCATCATGGTAAGATAGCGACAGGCCGTCTCAGATCCTGAACAGAGCTGATCAGATATCAATCAGACGATACTAAATCACTCGGTTTCATTAACCAACATGGCTTTTATTGTTAAATACACTTGATCAAGCACATCACATTATTGTATTGATACTGTTGTACGTTTGTGTTGCACCGTATAATATTTCACAGCATTTTCATGCTCATATATCAGCTACTGTATTTGAGCCGCGCTCACCATGACTGAGTCAGAATGCCATTGCACTTGTTGCACACAGACAATAAACTTATCACGATCTTGACACATCACACTTGGCATTTCCTCTGAGCGTGACTTTCCCTGACAGAGATCACCTCCTGTCTGACTGTCACCCACTCTCTCTCTCTCTCTCTCTCTCTCTCTCGCTGTCACTAAATAAACTCATTCTGTAGAAAACATATGAGAAAGGTGACAAGTTTATATGAGAATCCAAGAGCACTGTTTATTATTTTTATAGAAGCCTGACCCTGTGTATATGTGTATAGGTGTGTGTGTGTGCATGTGTGTATTGCCAAATGATCAGTGCAGATGGCGTGCATGTTTTCTTTTTCATTTTGTGTGCTATTCATGAGATCTGCTAGACCTATTAGATCTCACACAGAGTAAAATAAGTGCGGGAGGATGAGCCACATGAGTGTGCGGTTGTGTGAAAGACTTTACTGCATGCACCAAAAAGCAGAAACAGCAGGCACATTTATCACTGTCCTAATCACATTGTTAGTGTGAACACTACACCAGGTTGCCTTTTTATTAGTTGCTAAATCTAATAGACTGGCGATGCAGCGTGAGTGTACGGAAGGCCAAACTCTCAGCATGTACAGTAGATTAAACTATTTAGCTAATAGACTTAAGGTTAAGTGTATTCTTAAATCATAGCCAATTTAGGCATTATAGATAAACTTGGAATAAAATCACTGTGAAAGAACATTATATAGAAAGAGCATTTGGTAAAAATCAATACAAGACCCTACAAATACAGTATATACTGTAGCACATGACTTTTCCATGCTATATGTGAGGAATATAACATTGGAATATAACACGACGGTGTTACATTAGTGTGGGTGGCAAATTTCACACACTTTTTATTTGAGCATGTTACTAATCGATAACTGACTAATTAATAAAAACGATTTTTTGCAACTTGTTTACGTAAGACAAAGTAATAAAATCCAAATAGTTTGAAAAGCAATAAACGCCGCAGAAAATCCTGCTTTTGTCTCTCTGACATGACAACTACACCCTCTTGTGGTGGACAAGTCAAAAGATACGAAAGCTACGGAGAAATATTCTGCAAAACAAACATTATCGGTTAATAACTTTAAGAATCGGTTGAACCCCCTAACACCAATTAATCAATTAACGATTCATAATTAATATCCTTAATTACCACTCCAAAGTCCTTCCTGGACTGTTTTATTCTTCTTTTACGGTTTTTATTTATTACAAAAATACACACCTGCTACAAAAGCTTTGGAATTGTTTTGAAACATCAAAGCTTTTTTCTTCTCATATACGTTATAACAGCTTGATGATGATAGCATTACGACGATCGTTTTTCCTCAACCTCTTAAAACTTTGAAAATTAAAATAATAAAAAGAAAAAACACACACACATTGCCAAGTTTTTATCACTTTGTTAATCAGGTGAAGGTGAAGCTGTTACTATAGCGATTATTGTGTAGTGTGCTATACTATAGTACTTTCATATAAACCTGGGATTTGTTGCTGCACTGCTATCGGCGCTGCTATTAAAATAAATAAATAAATAAATGAACACCTTTTGACCAATCAGAATGGAGGATATTCAGTTGCGCTGCATTTCTTTTTCCATTCAACCCAAAAGAAATTAATGAATAAATAAATGAAATAAAAAGTCATTTTGCTTATAACTATTTAAATGAGCACTTTGGAATAATTGTGTTTACGTCACTGATGTTCCCTGTGCCGGCTCCAGTTATTGTCTTTGCACTGCACCAGAGGAACTGAAGTCGGAAACAAGGAGCAATAATTCGGCCTGGAGTTTGCACAGAAGTGCAGCACTTTTAAAAAATGTAACTCGGTGCAACTGAATAATGCAAGCCATTATATTAATGAAATGCTCATTACAAGATGCTTACAGTATATCCAGCACCAGGTGCTGATAATAGTGGAGTGAACAGGCACTGTGTGGAGAATTGTAAAGAGGAAAAAGAGCAATTAAAGAAATAAAAAGCATTCACAGACAATATAGACATGATTGTAATTGCTTGGAGCTCGTTTGCTTTGTTGTTCCGTCTAGAGCCGACATGAACTAGACGCTTGATTCAATTTGTTGTTTCATATTTGAGATGTACAGTTTGAGTCGCTTCCATTGAATAGCAGTAATGTTTATCATACAACAGTTACACAAAATGTTTACATTCAATAACATAATGTTTATTATACAACAGTTCGAGTTCCAATCAGTCCAGAAATCATCTTAGATTCTTCTTTAAACCAGGGTTCACCTCACCGCCGTGTCTGATATTCAGCACAACAGCACTCCCTCTCGTATGATATTCCTTAATTCTCTGATCTGTCTGAAGCAGCTTTATTAAACAGTGAAACGCTGCAGTGAGTAACCTGACTTAATTGTTTAAAAATCAGATCTCATAATCGAAAATCTGTCTCCCGCCAAACTTTTGCTCCACACTCCGATCCAGTAGGCGGCAGTGTTGCACCAACCGCCCAGAAACTTACAAGAAGAAAAAAAAGGAGATGTGATCCGTGAAAAACGAGGGTATTTTGTGAATACTATATTAGATAGAAGAGAACTATGTTTCCTGCAAAAGATGTAGTTTCAGGAATAGTGTCCCGCAGCGGCGACTGGAGTTCGAATACCGTTTCGAATTCGTTTTTGCAACACTGTGCTGGAGGGTGTTTGTTCGACGTTATCCATCGTCATGTTAGTCACTTTCCAAAACAACCTCATACTAATGAGTGAGTGCAAATCATCATCTATAATAAGGATATATAGCAAGTTGCGAAAGGAAGGAAGGAAAATACAAGGAAAATACGTTTGGTCTGAAAGTCTGGAAATGTTTTGCAGTAAAAGCCATCATATATACTTTGAGTGCTTTTAACCTTTAAAGACCTTATTTATTTTATATTTATTTATTTTAAAAAAGGATAGTCTATTTACGCCTTAATTAAAGTGTGAATTTATGTCCTGGTGATGTGTGAGTGGAGGACGAAACTCTCCAGATGGACATTTTTATTTTATTTTATTTTATTATTTTTTTAGATCATATCACGGAATGTGAATGAAAAGCGTCTCGCTCCTGAGTGCAGCCCAATTATCCAGGCTTTAATGAAGAAATATGGAGAGGGCAGAATTTAATAGAGACAGTGCATGAGATAAGACGACAGGTGTAAAAACTCTAATCAACTCCTTTTCTGCTTCAGAAGATTGAAACATTAGTGATTAGACGAAGGAACGTGGCACAGCTGGATACGTGAACTTTAAATCGAAAAAAAAAAGGACAAAAGGTCTCTCTCTCACTCTCACTCTCTCTCGGAATAAAAGTAAGTTGATTAGTTTGACGCGTTCCGTTAGACGAGATAAGATCCATGTGTAAAATACAAAAGCTTCACTCAGTGAATAATATGCAGAAATAAATTAGTTTTAATAAACTGATAAAAGTAGACGTGTGGTTAAACCATGCACAGCATTCACAGTACAATCTCACGGCCTGGAGCTCAGGAACATGATCGGACATTGTATTTCATAGACATGAAATAAGGAACAACGCGGTAGACGTACTGTAGGTCGGCCCACTAGGCGTGTTTATGTCGTGTTAGCATTTTAAACTCCAGCAATAGTGTCTTGTGCTGAAGAAATGCTATTATTTATCACACACACACACACACACACACACACACACACACACACACACACAACTGAAAATCTCAGCTGAGCGTAACTCAAATAGAGAAAAACACATTTAGTGTTCTGGGGACTTTGTTGCGACCTCCTAATCCGGTTTGCTCGAACCATATTTCTTTCCTCGAGGGCCGGTTTCTACAATTACTTCATTTTTGTATTTTTTATTTTTTTTTATCCTTCCCTCTTCGCCGACACGTCTTCCTGTCGGAAAAGCTCTCTCGCTGGAAAGACCGCGGCGGGGATGACAGAGCGGCAAATGAAAAGAAGACTGGCGCTGCATTACTGTAATGGGATTGGATCCAGCAGGGACTTGGAGCCGTGGACATTACACACTCGCGAATCCGGCGGAGGAACTCCCACAGATTCGCTCCAAATTGGCTCGGCGCGGTACGGCCGGGATCGTTATCTCCGAGGCGGTTTTAACAATCTGAAAGACTGAGATGTAATGATGTTCTGC
Source organism: Clarias fuscus (assembly GCA_030347435.1). NCBI lineage: Eukaryota > Metazoa > Chordata > Actinopteri > Siluriformes > Clariidae > Clarias > Clarias fuscus. Next base: position 2,881,624 of record CM059213.1, read on the forward strand.
TAATGGTAATGCAAGTGTAGTATTGAAATCAGCGCTGAGGCGTATGATTGGGGACAAGTTGAGGACGTCTCGCTTGATTCCTGGCTCTTCTAGATCTAGAGCTTAATTTAAACCGGACCTTTCAACCTAGCATGGTTTGTTTTCGTATCTAAATCCATTTAGAATCAATAACATTAGCATATTACTAAGATTAAAATCTAGGACGCAAGGACGCAGGTTTATTCGCGGGCCAGCGCTGAGGCTGAGGAGGAAACCTCAGGGTAGTGAGGAAACGCGTGACGCGAGCTAGCTCAGGACGATTCCGCTGCTCTCCGTATGAGGCGAGGTGGATATCGATCTCATTCCACCTCCACACTTATATCCAAATATACACCACTATCCTCTGCAGTATTAGCATATTTTTCATTAGCCACCAAGCGCTTCACTGCTGGCGAAAACAAAAACATGTTCCACAGTGTGTGTGTGATAAAGGTTTAAGGTCAGGATCCGTTCATTTCGACTCGGTTACAATAGGGTTTTTTTTTTTCACGATACACTTTAGAGTAGAGTCCTAAAAAACAAGTCAGGGAGAAAAAAAAAAACAGTAATGGATCTGATCTTAAAATAACTAGAGGATATTGTTTTAAACCAACGATCATCAGAGGAAAAAAAATAGCATCTGGACCACATCGTCCTCGGGAGGATGAGAACACGGGCCATTTATCCGTCTGAGTCACTGCAAAACACTGAAATCAGCCTGACTCAGAAATGCGCTGCTTCTTGTTTTCCATGCTCAGATAATCTAATGTTCTCAACGTCTGATCATGACATACGTAACATGACACTCGAATCTGACTGGGATCTGATTCCAAGATGAAACATCTGGCTCTGACATCTGGAAAGGAGTATGCTCAGACATACTGTATCCAAACGGTTCCACCTCCTTATAGAGCGTTTGCTGAAATTCCTCTCTGCAACAGTAGTTTGCTGTAATGTATGTAAAGCTAGCATGAAGCTAACTGCCAGTCCATCATCCCTATACTATAGGAACCTCCTGTTGTCCAACTAGGAACCATGGAGGCCCAAGTTATATTAAAAAATACAATGTTTCTACAACTTTATGTAGTTTAAATATGCCTTTAGGCAACTAAACAAACTCAGAAAACAGTAGCAGAAACACAGAAAATAAGCTCCACCCATTTTTCTTCTTCTCCATCAATATAAATAGTAATAGTAATGTGAAGGATGCAAAAACATACGTGTGTGATGTTGACTGCTAACGGGATGCTGTAATCATTTTTTGCAGGTATAAAGTTAAAAGATGAATAACCTCAAGACTTCAGTCCATATCTCCAAGGAACAGTTATTGTCGGTTGTGCATGAATTAGGACGGATATGATGATATGAAATAAATAAGACACATTGCATGAACCCGGATATATTGCTAAACATTATTATAATTCATGCAAATGTAAACAAAGTGTGTGAAAATAATTTGATGCGTCTTTGTTGCCGCTTTACGTCACTTCTCTAATCCGCTCCTGTTCCTATGATCAGCACTAGTCGCGTGGCTAAGTACGCTTTAGTACATTAGAGAAAATCTGCATAGTGAAAAGACTTCCATGTTTTCTCTTACTTTTTTAAAAAGAAAAAAATGATTTAGGGAGAATTCCTCATGATACTCAAATAGTTTTAATTAAAGAAATATTATATAATTAAAAATATACATTAATTGTAATTCTTTACTGTATAAACTAAGCTAGCTAACTATTGTAGCTATTCTCATATTGTACTTCTCCAGCAACCAATTAAAAAAAAAATTCTAGCATAAAAATGTACTGCATGTTACCATCACATCCTCATGACATGTCTAGACAGCAGCGATACATTTCCTTCTGAGGCAACAATAAGTGTTGCCTCTTATTGCGGTCCAAATTATAATATTTTTTTTTATACAGTTGAACCTCGGATTGCTAGTAACTCGGTTTACAAGTGTTCCGCAAGACGAGCAAAGATTTTTAATAAATTTTGACTTGAAAAACTAGCATGTCTTGGTTTACGAGTGCCGAGTTTTTTGACACCAACACACACACACACACACACACACACACACACACTCTCTCGCCTTTACACCCCCCCCCCTCCACGGCTTCACACAGACACACACACTCTGCTCTACACAGAAACTCTGCTCTGCCGCGATTCTTTTCAAAGGTAAGGTGCTGGTTCATTTGTTTTGTTTTTTTTTACTTTACAGCAGTGATTCCGTTAGTCTGCGCTCACGCGAGTGTCGTTAGAGAGTTTTCTTTTTTCCCCAGTGTTTCTGTTGTGTGTGTGTTTGTTGTGAAACTTAAAAAGTGAGGTGGGGGGAGGGAGGAGGAGGTTTACTGTGCAAGACGAGGCAAGGGAAGGGGCTAAATCCACACACACACACAAACACACACACACACACACACATACACACACAAACACACACACACACACATACACACACAAATACACGGAAACACTTATCTGTTGGGACTTATTTAAACTTTTTTTTAAGGTAAAGTGCAGGTTAATTTGTTTTATTTTTACTTTATATATTGTATTAATCATTTTTCTGTATTTATTTTTTTGGGCTGTGGAACGAATTATTTGAGTTTTCATGATTTCTTATGGGAAGATTTGATTTGGTTTATGAGTGTTTTGGAATGTGAGCCCACTTCCGGAATGAATTATGCTCGTAATCCAAGGTTCCACTGTATACCTAAATATCGTGAATAAAATCATTAAAGGCATCAATTTCTTCAAATGGTTTAACTCAATAAAATGACATCACTGACTGATGTATGAAGCAGTAACAAAGCACCAGCAGGGCAACTCATATAAACTCCGCCCTCTTCTGAATAAATAGGCTCCACCCAGCTTTAAGCGGTAAAGGGATAGCGTGCAGGAAGATGCAAAAATATATGTAGACATTAACGGGACGCTATTGTGGAGCAAATTAAAAGTTTAATAACCTCAAGATTAAAGTCCATATCTCTATAGGACAGATGTTGTTTTTTTGTGTGTGTTTTTTTTGTTTGTTTGTTTTTTCATCTAAAAGCCCATTTATGAATATAATCATGTCAAGCGTTACTGCCACAGTGATAAATGTGTAGTGCGCTCTCGGCCCGCGTCCGTAAAATAACTTTCAGGAGTTTGTTTGGTTTTTTTCATATCCTACAGCGAGCGGAAGGAGCAAGGGGGTTAATGCTGCTGTTTCTCCCACTCTAATAAATAAACCGAAATGGAGAAATGAAAGGTTTTAAGTGATTTTCTTCGACCTGCTGATTTGTTTGTCTTCTGCACTCGGGTGTTTATTTTTTATTTTTACTGTTATTATTCTTAAAAGCGATACGTTGTTTTAGTTCAGTTCTGTCATTTGTGCTGTTAACATTTTATAGTTCATGCTGGCACGTGTTACAATTCTCTCTCTCTCTCACACACACGCACAAACACACACACACACACACACACACACACACACACACACACACAAAAGGTAAAATCACTATCATTTTGTGTGCAGGCTGGACTGAGAGAAAATGAAACAAAATGACATCCTTCCATTACACCAACTGAAACCCTGTGTTGATCAAGACGCTCTGACACACACACACACACACACACACACACACACACACACACAGAAGGTTGGGTCACGGGTTCGCACCCCTGACAAGCACAAGGACATTAACTGATGACTTTAATGATCTTTAATGATGGACATGGAAAGGACGTCTCCCTCGCTTCGACACGTTTTACACCGAGACTAGAACATTTTGACATTAATGTTGTATAATCAAATTATATTATATGATGTCTGACATAAAATTACACAAAATTACTTTTTCATGTGAAAAAAAATGTTCAAAACGTTATTCATTTACAGTGTCCGTTCTGAAATTGTTCAAATAAGATTTATGTCCAAAAGCAGATCACTGCCAGTTGATGGGCGAGATTAAATCTCCCATCAGCCACCTGACAACAACACCCACGTCACATGACTGCTGTGCACCTGATTCGCCATTACACTGCTGTCAAGACGCTCAAGCATTTGTTATTCTATCATGCTTACAGTATGTTGTTTCTCGTTCAGTCCTTTATGTTTGTATACTTTCCATTTTAAATAAACAAACAAAATTTATTTTTTTTTTAAATCAAACTGTCCAGGAAAATGTAGTTAACAAACAAATAAGCGTTTCATGGTTGCTCTTTTCAAATAGTGACTATTCTACAGTAATATTAAACATATGTAGCTATTTGAGTAACATTTAACTAGCTATGAGGAGCTGATGTTGTGATTAAAGTTCATAGAAAAACTAACAAAAATGGTGACAAAACATGAGTTGATAAATATCGTTTAAATGAGAAGTGTTAAATGTTGATTTTTTTTTTTTTTTTTTGGTGAGTACAGTATACAAAGAACTTTTCTGCAAAACCAGATAAATCCATTTTAGCAGGTTTGATTAAAATCAAGTTATAAAAAGAGCAAGTTTGGCAAATGTGATTAAGTAATATATGTTTGGGATTTGATATCAATGTGAGTTTCTGTTTTATTGGGTTAGGGTTAGGGTTAGGGTTAGAGTATATTTTGTGAAACGTTATAATTCACACAAGTTGGTCAAAATGGAAAAATCAGCCTGCAGTTGGGTTTGTGATTAGTTAAGTACACAATTTTGTATCTATAGTATGTTGGTTAATTTTAAATAAAAATATATAACACATCCACACTTTGCTTGTGATTGTGTATTGAGTCAGACAGAAAGTTAGCAAATTAGACCAAGGAAAAGTGTTGGGATTTGTAGCCTTTCTAGTTATGAGGATTGTTGAAGATCGTGGGAAACATACACAACAAACACAAGAAAAACTTCTGATCACAGCATCAACAGCCTCGTGTTCAGTATCCTGAACTCTACAGTTTTTACTTATTGCAGAAGTCCATGACTGCCAGGGTAAACTGCATCAATGTGTAAACCTCCTTTTTCTTGCCTTTAACATTCTCAAAAAATCCATCAAACGCCATTTAGTTCTTTCAGTCACTGTTTTTGTTGTTTGCTTTGTACGTGTCATATTTTGCCATGAAATGCAAACACAAGTTCAAAGAAGTCTGAAAGAAATGAAAGGAATAACAACCTCGATTTGCAGACAGAAGTAACCTGGTTAGGGGACTGTTTCGTGTGTCTGAGGAAAAAGAATTTAAGTCTGAAAATGGTGTTTATCTCGTTTTGCAGTCAAACCCAGCATACAGTATATAATTTATATCTAATTAATTTACAGTACAACTAACCTGTATAAACATATGACATTAATATAACGGAGGTGTGATCCGAAGCTACGATGTTGTGAACGGAATGTCTGTTTGCAATCCTCATAGGTTTTGTTTTCCAGCTTAAAGTTTTTCTTTGGTGCTTTTTTTTTGTTTCTAATCATTTCTAGCCCACAATCACAAACTGCATACGATGATTTTATTTTATTTTAGTCCGTGTTCATGTTTTCACTTTTTCCCTGTTGTTTTTCTACACAAGAGCCACTGTTCTCTCTCTCTCTTTCTCTCTGTCTATCTTTTGGATGCACTCCTGAACATTCTTTCTTTTTTTTATTCTTTATGCATCATCAGCTAAAACTAGCCTTTACAAAAAAGTGACAGTTTATCAAATAAGTTCAGGGTGTAATTTTGCAAACTTTTATTACAAATATGTAGATTAGTTTTGGCGCAAAAAAAAAAAAAAAAACAACGAATTCTGAATCTGTTTGATGATGGCTAATCTCAGCGCACACGCTCGACGTCTGTTCCACTTCGACAGCGTTTTCCGGCGCGACGTTGTACATGAATGGAGCGGAGGTCTTTACTGCGCATGAGGGCGGACGGGCGGCGTGTTTTTTTTTTGTTTTTTTTATTGTCGTCGCCGACGCTGAAAGGAGGCGAGCCGAGAGATACTGTAGGCGTGCGGTCTGGAGTCCGCGTGGAGGGGGAAGGAAATAAACATTCGACGCTGCTGAAAGCGGAGTGCGTGGCTCTGGTGTTTACACGCTGATGGACCTTCACGGAGTTTCTCTTCAACAACAATACACAATTAAATAGAAAAATTATACTGCACGTGCTTCGATCACTGCCTCGCTTCGCTGTTATGATGTTTCTGTATTCATTATTCATCACGGTCCAAGCTGGAGCAGTCTGATAACCGTGTAACTGAGGAATGCAAATGCTCTCGGCATCGTCGGTACCTTCGCGTCGCCTTCAGAGGCGGGGAGTGATAACGGGTCTGATAGGTTTCCCTTATTTCGGGAACTGAAGCCGGATGCGTACGCAAATTATATTAACAATACGTGTGAGTCATAATCACAAAGAACACTCAGGAGATTAAAAAGACTGTTGCTTACTATAGAAGGCAGGGCGTATATAAGGCGGAATGCTTCAGCAGGGCACGGGCGTCTGTGATTGAGGACAGGTGAGGTGCAAGGGCTGATGGGGAACGTAGTTCAATGCAAGCGTCGAACAATTCTCCGTAACACAAGAGCAATTTCAATGTTTTTTCTTGTTACACTGGACACCCCTCACAACCCTAATAATGACGTTAATGATGCTACATTGTTGTCCCATTGTTCTCTCTCTCTCACTCACACACACAAACAGGGAAGAGACGAGTCTCACCCGGGCCGCGGTCCAGCCAGAAATCAGCGTTCGAATAAGATCGTCTGAAACATTTCACAAATCTCCGCTAATTAAATGGATGGAACGCAAAGCGCGTGTGTGTGTGTGTGTGTGTGTGTGTGTGAGTGAGTGTGAGTGAGTGTGTGGATGGAAATTCATTAAAAACTATGTAGAGTGAATTGGCTCGATAGGGAATAGCGCAACTACGCCGACATTCTGAATACAGACGACGCTGGAATGAAATGAGGGAGAGAGAGAGAGAGAGAGAGAGAGAGAAGAGGGAGAGAGAGAGAGAGAGTAAAACGCTGTGAAATTTTCTGGATTGTTATAAATTTTGAATGGAAAGAAAAAAAAACTTAAAAAGCTTTGGTTGTAATTTAAATATAAGTTTTTTTTTTTTTTTTTATGACTTGAATGAAGATGTTTTATTTATGGCTGAGGTACTACACATAGTCCAATCTGTTCCCATCATGCTTTGCTTTATAATTACATATACAGTACGTACCGCACAAACTCTGAGTGCAGCTTTTCCCCCCTTAAGGCGAGTGAGTTTCACACATTTTCCCCCTTAGCTAGCGCTAGGCTCTAACGTGCACACTGGAGGGATGGGGGGGGGGGGGGGTGTGTTATGGGGAGGGTGACGGCGACGAGCGAGAGATGTAATAATGTCCGTTCTGGCAGAGGCCCGGTTAGCAAAAATTCATTTTCCTTGCCAGTCTTTGGAAAGGAGAGTGAAAGAAAGATGAAGTGAAATCAGTGAGGAGGGAGAGAGAGAGAGAGAGGGAGAGAGAGGGAAAGAGAGGGAGAGGGAGGGAGAAAGAGAGGGAGAGAGAGAGAGAGGGAGAGGGAAAGAGAGGAAGAGAGAGAGAGAAGAGAGGGAGAGCGAGGGAGAGGAAGAGAGAGAGGGAGAAAGAGAGGGAGAGAGAGTGAGAGAGAGAGAGAGAGAGGGAGAGCGGTGCTTTCCTTGAGACGGTCTCTAACGCCGTTTTCATACTTGACCCAAATACACGAGTGCTCACTCAGGAGCGATTCGGGGGCTGAGGGTCACAATCGCAGCTTTGCTTTCACATCGATTTCCTTCTCGACCTCTGGAGTGATTGCGGAGTTCTTTTGTGCGCGCGGTTGATGGCAGTCGGGTTTTTCTTTTTCGCTTTTGGTACGAACACTCAGGCGGTGACCTCTCGAACGGAGAGTTCATGCTTTCTCATGCTTTCGGTGAATAAATTACGAGGCCGCACTCCGTTATCGATGAGCCCTTCCATCTCCACTGGCGCCCATCACAGCCCTTATCTCACAGGAGGTGTCGCTCGGTGTTGAGGTATTCGAAAGGAACGGGGCGCGCTCGTGCCCTCGAACTATTTTGGCTTCATCAAACGTTCCAAATACGGTGGTAATTCTACCAAAATGATGAAGAACATCAACATACACCAAACCAGCCGTCATTACAGCCTAGTGCAAATTTACTCGGAGATCTTCTCACCTGCAGTATAGGTCACATGACCATGGCCCTGTCCCTCACCCTGAAGAGCTGAACATCACCACACTTCCTGATGATCCTTCTTGAGACAGACCTGACACACCTCTGTCCTGGTCCATATTCCTATGCTCACACACACACACACACACACACACACACATACACACACACTCTGCTTATTATTCAGAGCTCCTACCTTGAATTTGACATGAACTCCAGCTCGAGGTTCTCCATGACATGTCACAGTTCCAAAACTCTTCCTCATGTCATGTAGTCGACACGCTCCACTCTTCTCACTCTGCACTTCCATTCGGAATAAATCTGACTGCGACCAGTTACGCTGCAAAAGCACACTACACCAGATAGCGCTCTTATCTGTGTATACAGTACCGCCTTCCTCTTCTCTCCATTGTGTCTTAAATGCACCAAACACATACGGTACAGTACATGACTTGTCTTGATCCAATCTAAAAACAGATTTATTTTCCACAGCCTTTAAGATCTGTACGATCAGGTGTTCGGTTTTTGTTCAAACCTTCGTTTGATTTCAATTCTGTTTCTGCAGCACTTGAAACAGAAGATGGTGGTTAAATAACCGTAACTTGGTTTGACTGTGTAAAGTATGAGGGGGCGTTCAAGTCAAACTGGGACTCGATGAAATTTCTGGTGGATTCGAGCACAGTACGCTGATGAGACGCCGCGGTAAAACATCTGAACGGTGCAAACGTTTTACAGGAGGCCGTCCGACCGTGAGTGACGATCCCGGGTGGCGGAGGTGGCTCGGAGCTCACCGCACTCGTCCCTGTGACCATTCAGCGAGTGGAACGTCTGATCCTTGAAAATCCATTACAGGAGTTCCTGGGAGGCCGGGGATTCAGATGTGAATCAGACAGGCAGTCCTGGTTGTACTGAGAAAGGGGTTCAACCTTGATGGGGTCCAAGCACGAGTGACACACTGGGATAAGTGCGTTAGTGTAGCAGTGGAGAAATAAAGACAGTTCAACTCTCCAGTTCTGCGCAATAAAAGTCCCGGTTTGACTTGAACTTGTAAAATGTGTCACAGCATACAGTAAGCAGAATAAACAACCGGCGACGATCATGTTCGCGCTGTTTGTTTGTTTTTTAGACATAACTACTATGACGCGACTTAACTGGATTAGCAGACGCACTCAAAGATCTTTTCGGCTTATCTTGTCAAATGTTTTGACCCCCCCACCCATGTACACGAAATAAGACACATGAAGATCTTTTAAGACATAAATACAGCTCACACACACACACACACACACATACACACACACATCTAAAAGTTAAATCCCTGCTTCAGGAGAGTTGCTGGAAATTAATCCATGCAGATTTATGCAAAGTCTTTCTATGAGAACTCTGATTAAAGAGTCTTCGGTGTCACTTTACGTCTTTTTTCTTTAATGTTCCAGTTCGCTCGCGTCTCTTTTGTTTCAGCTCCGCGTCAGACGCGTTTCTAACCCCGGTATTATAATCAGCCTCGGTCACGTGACCGAGCGCGGCTTTCAGAAACGTTTGTGGAACAATCTGCATGTTAAAAAGACCTTCAGGTCTGTTTGTGTGTTTTTTTATTTTTTTTATGCATTTTAGAACATTTATTCTGGATGGGTTTGTATAAAATGTTTATTAAACCGAGTAAACATTTTAATTATGTTCAATTGAAACATTCAGCTGTTAATGTGATTCTGTATTCAGTGTCACCTTCTGAGTGTGTAAATTCTAACCTAAATACATAATTAAGATCTTACTTTCTGCTTATATTTAACACACACGCACATAAATGTTTTCACAGTCTTACAGACGTTTTCATGTAAAGCCTTACACTTGAATTAAATAACACGTTTCCCAGAAGCCTGAGAACGATTCGCTCAGTTTGACTTGGAGCCCAGAGGAAGGAGAAAGAAATGGGCAGAAAGCGCTCAGCGTGGGGAACCTCGTTCCAGAAAGGGATCCTGTGAGGCTCGGTGTGAAACGCCGCAGAGATGCCAGAGCGCTCGAGCTGTCAGCGAGGCCACTGTGGCTGGACCGCGGCTTTCCGTGAGGTGCTCGATATTTATATGAAATGCTTTTGGGGTTGTATATTTTTTATAAATATCTTTTCCTGATGTTTGAATTCAGAAGGTGCTGAATTCAATAGTGCTGGACCTTTTTCCTGGATCGTTAAATGAAAATCTTTAATAGAGTCTAATCTGGTCATATTTAAATGCTAATTCACACTTTCTCTGGTGTGCTACAGTATGGATTTTCATCACGCTGAATCGTCTGAATAATCATGAGCGATAATCATTGTTAAAACAATCTGTTTATCCCGATTAATAAATCATTAACCAATAATGTTTTGCATAATATTTCTCTGTAGTTCACGTATCTATTATCTTGAACACCACAAGAGGGCGCACCTGAACCCTTACACCTGCATTGTATTTTTTAGTCGCCTGGTTTGTCATGGATTTGGTGGGATTTTGCCAACGTTAAACTAAACTAAAAAAAAATAAACATCTTGTCTTGTCTTCATTGCTTATGAATGATGAATCGATTATTGACTCGTGTGAAAAATTATATATTCCACATGTTTATTTATCAATACCACTGGATATAATAGTTTAATTAAAAAATTTAAAGAACAAGCAAACAAAGCAAAGTGTGAATAATTATTTCGTTAAAACATGATTTATGATAATTAAGATAAATAAATAATTAAATAAATCATATAATCATGTTGTTATCTCAGTGTGTATCACTCTGTAGTTTTAGATGGGTTTTTGAATCTTGCATTCTCCGCTAACGGATATAAAACATCCAGTCGTAATGAACTTTCCCCCGGTCTCTGATTGGCTGGTTTTGTCAGGTGCGTCTTGCTGTGCCAATCAAAGTGATCACGGCGTGAACTTGTTTAAAAGAGTTTTCGGGTCGGATGTCGGATTTGATCGATATTTCGTCCCATCCTTACCTCCGTGCTCTCCGGTCTTCATGCGGGTCTCGCATTAGCTAGCGCTGCTACAGTAGCGTTCTGCCATCTCTGTGATTTGACTTCGCCTGTGATAATGTCCTCCATGGACAGCGTCAAGAGACAGATGCTTATGTCCTCACGGGGCCGCGCTGAGCTTAATAGCGTGTATCGGTGTAACGTCACGGATATGTGATACGGAGGTGATCTGCTGAGTCAGCTTCCTGTTCCGTGTGTGTGTTGTTGCTGAATAAAGAGTTTCTGATTCCAATAAACTCTATAAAGTAATAAAATCTAAATCGAGCAAACTACTGCATCGCCCTTATTTCCCTCTGTTTAATTCCCATGTGTTCCAGATAAGCGTTTATTTCCCAAATAGCATTGCTCAGCATTTGCCGGAGAGAGAGAGAGAGAGAGAGAGAGAGAGAGAGAGAGAGAGAGAGAGAGAGAGAGATTTGGAACACAGGCCGTGTGTGTGTGTGTGTGTGTGTGTGTGTGTGTGTGTGTGTGTGTGTGTGTGTGTCAGAGAATATGCAGCTGAGTATTAGGATTCACAGCAGATATCTGCTGTTCTACACACAGGGAAGAATGTCACTCTCTCTCCCTCCTTTACCCACACACACACACACACACACACACACACACACACACACACAGACACACACACACACACACACACACACACACTCTAACAGAGAGCAACATGTTCTGCAAATCAGGTACCTGTCCAGATCACATCCGGCTTACAGGCTACCTCTGGAACATTGTTCCTGTTTATCCCCTAAACCCCACTTCCTGTTCACTACAAGGTCTAGAGGTCTAGTGCAGGACACACACACACACACACACACACACACACACACACACACACACACACTCATTTTTTAGAGATAGAGAGAGAGAGGGAGAGAGACAGAGGTAAAAATAGGAGGTGAAAAGTACGAGTTCATGCGTGTGAGAGAAAAAGAAGTAGACTAGGAAATCCAAGCTTGAGAAAGACTGAGTAGAAAAAAGAAACACTGGGCATACACACGCACACACACACACACACACACACACACACACACATACATGGAAGAGGATGAAAAAAGAGGGATGCTGAAGAATTATATAGAAAGAACCAGGAAAGGATGGAATGGAGAGATAGAATTATAGAGAGAGGGAGTGTGTGAGAGAGAGAGAGAGAGAGAGAGAGAGAGAGAGAGAGAGAGAGAGAGAGAATTACAGAGTGAGCAATAGGAGAGAGAAATGAGACATGGAGTATGAGAAGGAGACGTGAACACACACAGATATAAAAGAGGAGAGAGAGAGAGAGAGAGAGAGAGAGAGAGAGAGAGAGAGAGAAATTAAAATGCTGGAGATGGAGTGAGTGGCTGAGAGATGAAAGAGAAAGGAAAATGAGACAGACAGATTTTGAGAGAGAGAGATGAAGCAGGGGAAGAGGAGGGAGAGATGGCGAGTTCTGGAGAGAGACAGACAGAGAGAGGGAGGAATAGAGACATGCACAAGGTGGAGACGGAGGGAGAAATATGAGACAGACAGAACAGGAGAGACAGACAGACATGCATATGGAGGAGAGAGAGAGAGAGAGAGAGAGAGAGAGAGAGAGACCAGGAAATATACTAATGAAAAGATAAAAAATAAATAAAGGAGAATAGACACTCTGCAAAGAGACAACCCCTACACCCTACACCCTACACCTCTGCGCCACATTCTACACACTAACATTCACATTCCCTTTAGCTTACCACCTAGTCCCTACCCCCTACTTCCTACCCCCATCGGCTTACCCCTACTCCATACACCCTTCTCCCTGGAGCCTACCCCTAATACCTAACCCCTACACCCTTCAGCTTACCCCTTCTCCGCAAACCCTATTTCCTACACCCTACTCCCTACTACCTATTCCCTACTTTCTATGCCCTTACCCCAGGCTCCCTACACCAGACTCCCTTGACCTTACCCCTACACCATATTACCTTTAACTTATGACTTACACCCTACACCCTACTCCCTTCAGCTAATCCCTACACCCTACTCCCTTTAACTTAGCCCTACACCCTACAGCTCCATTCACCCTAATATTTATACCCTACTTTCTATACCCATACCATTCACACAACCTACCTCCTGCCCCACGCTCCTTACACCTGAACCCAACACCCTTCAGCTTACCCCTAATTTCTATACTGTACTTTCTACACCCTACCATCCACACAGCCTATCCCCTACCCCCTACCTCCTGCACATTCTTGCTTTTACTTCCCCCTACATCATTCCCCTACTCCCTTTACCTCTCAACTTCCTACGCCCTACTTCCTATTCCCTATTTCCTACACCCTGGTCCGCACACCATACTGTCTATACTCCACACACTACTCCATCCTCTCCTTGCTCCGTTAATCCCTACCGCCTATTTCTCTCTACACCGTACACCCCACACCCTACACCCTACAGTATATTCAACACGTTACCTTTACCACCCTTCACCCTAATTCCTGCTCCCTACACCACACATTCTATACTTTACACCCTATAGTATCATCATGTAAAGTGCACCAACCGCAGCAGCAAGCCAGAATGCGTAATAGGAAACACACAGCGAGCAATAGAGCGAGAGCGACATAGACAGATAGATATCGATAGAGAGAGAGAGAGAGAGAGAGATGAGAACAGCATGTCTGTACGTCTCTGTAGCGTCCTGATACCGCAATCACAGTAACAACAGCGGATTTAATGTTCTTTAATGACTGACACATACATGATCCTGAGGAATGTCCTCAGGCTTTCCCTTCTGTTTCATTCACGTTCAATATTAAGCACGTACACACACACACACACACACACACACACACACACATACAGACGCATCCTGGTCAGAACACTGTAATGATATAGAGTCTGCAGTCTGCAGTGTTATTAGATCTGTAGGTGCAAATTAACCTTTGAGAACACACACACACACACACACACACACACTTTTTAAAAAAAACGAACAGCATGAGATGAGAGATCTGTGGAGCAACATCTCACCTCCTAGCAGCGTGAACCCGGAGAGCAAACCCCAGAGCCACAGCATGGTGAGCAAAACTTCCATCCAGGTGCAAAAAAAAAAATTAAAAATAAAAATAAAAATAAAAATGGGCCAAAAAATAGCAGAAAAACAAAGAGATCAGGATTTAGGGCTGAAGCTGCTGGACTGTCACATCGTCCTCCTCCTCAGAGCTGAACTCTACTCTCACAATCATCAACTTCCCATCGCTCGGTGTGAGAGGGAATGAAAAGCCTCCGCAGTGTCAGAGCACAAGATCAGAGTCACACGAAACACCTGGAGCGCATATCTATAAACACTCTGCACACGGCTGTCACTCACTGCGGGAGCGCTCGAGAAAACCCCGCGAAATCCCAGCCCGCTCGCGCTCGCATTAACTTTCAGTCGTTTCAAATAAAAAAAATTTTTTTTTTTTTAAAAAGAAAAAAAAAAAAGAATAAGGATAAGAATAAGAAAGAAAACCGTTAAAGCCGTTAATTCTGTTCCGCGCGTGAGGTCCAGTTTAAACATCTAATGTAATTAGTGAGAAATTCCAGAAACATCGCTGCCGATCAGCGCGTGAGTCCATTCCGGCTTATTTCCCCCCTTCAGTTTTCTTATGTTTCTTCTGTATTTTTTTTTATTATTATACATTTCATAGTACCACTACTAATACTAATTATTATTATTATTATTATTATTGGTATAACTGAATGGTATAATCCGTCGCTTCTCCGTTCCGTGGACCGCACGCGGCGGCGGCGCGCGCATCTCTCTCTCTCTCTCTCTCTCTCTCTCTCTCACCTCCTCCTCCTCCGCTCGAGCGCCTCGCTCGCGAAGGAATCGCTTCAGTCTTTTTTTTTTTTCTTTTTTCATTTTGAATGACTCTTTTAAAGCGAGTCGATTCACTAGCAGGTTCGATTCCTTTCGATCGTGTAACCCAATCAAGCACACTTTTTCAGCATAGAAAATGTCTTAGTTATGACATAAACACGAATATATATATATATATTTATTCCTGCCTCCTTGTTGAAAAGGGTAAAATAATAATAATAATAATAATAATAATAATAATAATAATAATAATAATAATAATAGCAAGCGACTCTGATTGGGCCCAAGCACCTGCGTCATCCCCGCCCATGATTCTAGGATTTGATAAGTTGTGGGGGGGGGGGGTCATATTTTGTGAAACCCCCCTAGAAACACCCCTGTGCACCAGAAAGACAGTGAGCACATGTATTCAAAGGGGAAATACCCATACCGTTATAATGAAATAACAGAGTACGCGCCAAAATACACGGCATATGTTTGTCGTCGGGGCACCGCTCCAGTCGCACGTGTTCCCAGCAGTGAAAAGGAAGTCGGGTCTCTAGACTGAAAGTATTCATAGTTGAAAAAGGTGGCAGAACAATTCAGAGTGATTTTAATAAGTCTCCATTCTGGTCATGCACTGTGTGTAATGTGTATTTTAGTTTCTTTCAGGAGAAATAAACTCACAGATGACAACAAGGCAACGTTGTTCATCTTTTCATTTCGGTACTGTACATTTTGCCGCATACTGTATATCAGTAAGTCCCCAACATACAGACGAGTTCTTCTCCAGATGCTGATTCGTAGGTTTTACAAACAACAAAAAATAACTGACATCCTGTTGACATGCATAGAAAAAAATTGTTCAGCTCGATGGGATTTAAATGTCTACCCAGTTTACAGTACATATACAGTATACATGTGCATGTGTTTGAGCTCATGCAGCAAAAATCTCCCAGCCGCTCGCTCAGGCATCATAATGGCAGCAGATTCTAAGACTTTTCGAGCATGTTAATTCAATCACTCTGAATGGCGCAGGTTCATTGAAAATGCAGTAACTAGCATTAATAATGTTCATTGTGATCCATCTCATTCTTACAGCACTTATCCTGCAGCCTATCCCAGGGTACACGCTGGACATGGTGCTGGACATCTGTTAGCGGATTTGGAAATTTGGAAGAACCAATTAGTGTTCTAATCTGCATTTCTTTGGCGGAAACCTGGAATACCTGTTGGAAACCCACCAAGCACAGGGAGAACATGCACACTCCATGCACACAAACCGCGAGACGGGAATCGAACCCTTGACCCCAGATGTGCAAGGCCACAGCGCATCACCATGACGCCTCATTGTAATCTTTTTATTGATTTATTAAAACCTTTATGAAAAGTTATTTTTATGATGGAGTGTTTCAAATTCAACAATTAGATCAGCTGTAAGGTTGTCTAATAAAAAAATATATATGATAGCTTGAATAAATGACTATAATGCTACGCATTTGCTTTACTGTTCTTTAAATTAAATCTGTGCCATAATCCATAAGGGAGTCTTGCAAACTCAAAAGTCTTTTAATCAGAAGCTGCAAAAACTTTGACAACCCAGACTTTCAGCTAAGACGCTACAGGTTAACAGGGTAATATTTTATTTTGCCAATGGGAATTTGCACTTGTTTATGCAAATAAGTCTTTGTTTAATTAAATGTTCTTCACAGACCCAAAAGACCTAGTCCTTATCTGTCTGATATATGGATATTTGTTCATAGTTCATATCACTGTGAAGATGCTCGTTTGGAAATAAGTTTACAGAACATGTTGTTACAGCATAATTGATGTATTATTTATTTAGGAGGGCATTGTGCTATTGTTATTATGAAAAGTATTTAAAAGTGACTATTTTTGTGTATAATCTATTATAAATCCAGCAAGTATAAATATTTTGGAAAAAATTTGTTTCAAATAAGGATTGCTTAAGGATATCTAGAAATTGGGATTACTTTTTCTGACTTTAAGGGTGATAAGGTTTCTTTTCAAACTATTACACAGCCTAAGAAAGTTGCCAAATTTTATATGACATAATAATAACATAATAATTCATAAATCATAATAATCGGTCAGAAGCACAGATGACAGCAAAATCTCGACGTTAGACGCCGTTTTTTCTTTGTACTCCCAGTTAAAGACAGTAACATGAAATAGTCAGATTGAGGACTTTTTCTCCCAACTGATTCGATTTCATAACCTTTTTCTGATATCAGTTTGATATTATTCATAATCCCTATAGTTTTTATAGTTCGAGTGGGTTATAATGAATTGGACAGGAATCGGGTTGTAAAGCCGTGTTTGGGCCGGAGACGGTCAATCCAATCAGGCAACCCTGCCAACTTTCCTGCACTCATACAAAAATAATCAAGTATGTTGACCGCTCTGCTAAAAGCTGCAATAACTCAGGCTTCTCCCGGTCAGGCCCTCCTAACAAATCACTCTGCACCCCTTCGCTTTCTGTTTGTGCAGCGGTGGAAGCCATCTTTGTTCTGTGTTTTCACCACTTACAGTACAGTACGTGTCTCATCATGTGTGTGTGTGTGTGTGTGTGTGTGTGTGTGTGTGTGTGTGTGTGTGTATTACCAGATCTTAAACAAAACTATATAATGCTTTTCTATGCCATAACGAAGGCTTGTCATGTGTATAATGCGTTACACTGTACATCTCTGTGTTTAATGACTGATGGATCTTTTCACATCATGTTAGAATCTACTCATATAACATCATATTATGAATCTGCACATTGCATTATTGAATTTATAATGCAGTTATACAATGAGTACATTGGAATTATGTTATAATGCATCCATCTGGCTTTAGGGACACATAGCCTCTAATAGAAAGTCATTGCAGTCAAAAGCAATCTTTAAAAGGCATTCATACTGTACTGTAGATTCCTGTGCATCCATTATATGCATTCGTACAACTGCTTATGAAAGTGTACGATGATCAGTTCATAGCAATGTGCATGTCCTATGTACTGTATACGTAGGACGGATGCATAATGACCCATGAATACATTCATACCATGTTCATATGATGCATGCATATGACATTAATATAATTAGAATAACTCATGGAAAGTCCGTATAGTTTATAGCCAATGCTTATGATGCATTTTTACAGGTTTAAAAGCAAAAACCCAACTATATAATGACACTTACAAGCATTGCAGTTTATAGCGATGTTTATAATGCACATACAGTATGAAAGCCATTTTCAACACTGATATTATACTGCATTCATAAGGCATTTTTATTTTAATACACTTTGTTATACAATACAGTATATGCATACCATTTTATGAAGCAATAATTATAATCAAGGGCATATGAATGCATTCATACCATGCTAAGACAATTTGTGTAACTGTTTATGAAAAGGCACTAGATGTTACAGCGCAATGTTTATAACGCGTGTGTAACTTCCCTCATACACACTTGCTGTCGCTGTGCATGTTACAGATATACAGTATGATGTGATGTCATAGACATTCTATATGCTGAAACACTGCCTACTGTGCACTGTAATACTTCATCATGATGTTTCATTAAGCGCAACGCGCATAAACATAAAGACAGCCATAAAACGCAACGCCGTTCCGTAATGCGTAAATGACACACCTTCAATGGTGCATAAAATAAACACACTGTAGACTTTTATTTATGGACCTACGCGGCTTACAGACTTATGCGTTGTCTGATATGGTTGGAGCGCACTCACAATGAAACAACAATGACCCCCTGTGGTACTTTTAGAGCTCTTCTGTGTGTAGTCTGTCAGGATTTGTGGTGTGTTAGAGCGTGCGTGAGGAAGAGAAGCAGAATGTAAAACACTATCCAGCTGTTACAGGGGTGCAGGTTCAAGCTCAAGCATTCTGCACACCATGAAGGAGGAAAAACAATCCATCTTGCTTTGAAGCAGCTATAAGCCTGGTTTGATCTATAAACACTTGTGCCGAACGCTTGCACTGATCCGATCGGCTCCATCCATTATTAAAGCGAACACAGTTTTGCAGAAAAATTAAAAACCTACAACTTCCCTTCGTCTCGCGGCCAGATTTGGAGCTATGAAGCTGAAAGATTCACTCGAGAAGAATAAACCGCCTGGTGTTGTGCTGTTAAAACATAAAGTTTATAAAGATATATAGATTTTATATATAGAATATTTCAGAACATAATGCAGCCAAACAATGATACGGTGCGAAAATCTTGACGCCCTCAGAGTTTAATTAATGTTTTGCTTGCAAAGCTACAAACTTTCTTATATTTTTAATGCAGTCTAGAGGAATAGTTCTCCATGGTTCCTTAAGGACATTTTTGTCTCTCATTACATTCAGTCCAGTCTCTATACCTGAGCTATCGTTCAAACATAAACAAAACCCTCTAACAGGTGCAGGTGATGGCAGATGCTCAGTAGGTGATTAGTTTACTGCTGTGTGCTGAATGCTGAGTGGTTGGAACAGACGAGAGGGGGGATGAGGTCGCTGCTGAGGCCGTTACATAAACAACCGTTCACTCACTCACTCATCATCTATAACGCTTAATCCTGTATTCAGGGTCACGGGGGGGGGGGGGCCTGGAGCCTATCCCAGGAGGCTTAGGGCACGAGGCGGGGTACATCCTGGACAGGGTGCCATTCCATTGCAGGGCACACACACACATACACACACTCACACACTCATTCACACACTACGGACAATCTGGGAACAGCACGGGGAGAACACGCAAACTCATGCACACAGAGACGGGAATCGAACCCGGACCCTGGAGGTGCAAGGCGACAGCGCTAACCACTACACCACCAGTTCTTTTTTTTTATTGTATTTGAAGGCACTTAGCAGCCTGTCACAGTAAATAATATGAAGGAATGAGAGGGGGGGTCAAGACTTTTGCACACTATGGTAAAATCACATAAAACCACGTCAAAGAGTTGCATTTTCAGCTGTCTTACTTACTGCACCTCTGAGTTTAAGGAAAGTATGGGCTGTTGCTATGGAAACGATAACACCTACTGTAACTAACAAATGAGCGCATTAATACAACCCTGTGCTACAGTATGTTAGGGACCATTAACGAATCCCTTAATGATGAATTTAAGTGGATGAAACACCCGGGGACGTGCGGTTATCGGGAAATAATCACCTTCTGAGGGGTTAGAGTGACTCTGCTTTATTGATTATATTCCTATAACAGCACCGCGGGGAGACTTGATATTGCTTAGTCATGTGCTGTGACTGCGTTTAAACGCTTATTGAATCGCTGCGTGTGAGTGAATGCTTCCGTGTCCGCTGATGACTTTCGCATTACCTCATGCGCTGAATCCGATAATCATATGTCTAAATGAAGAGCGAGGGGGCTTCTGAAGTGGAAATTCAGACCAGCCATTAGGCGGCTTTAATGAGATTCACACATATGTTAAAAAAGAACCCCCCCCCCCCCCCCCCCCCTCCGGCTCTCCTAATCATATTCTTATCCTTGTTCCTTGGTCATGTCCTCGTCACGGACCTCAAGTACCTCTGAACACGAGCTTCCCAAAGACGAGCTCTCTGTCTCTCTCTCTCACACACACACACTCACACACTCACAGTCACACTGCACTCTCATTTATCTTATGCTTAATTAAGTTTGCGAGAGTGCTGTTTAAAGCCATAATGGGAATCCCACCCCATTGGCTGTGACTGAGGCGACAGGGGGCTGGCGGCCGTCCCGATTACCAATAAAAACACTAAACGCGATTATAATCCGCAGGTTGGTCTAAAGCCTGCCTTTCATGTAGATCTTTCGCGCCTCCATTCTGTTGATGAAAGCCTTTGATGTCTGGCGGCTCAAAGCGCAACAGATGAGAGATGAGGGAAGGGGAGCGCGTGGGCGAGAAGGCCCGTGAATCAATAAGGTGAGCCGATCTGATGTCTCCTTTATTGCGGAATTAGCATGAAGCCGAACGTGGGCTTTAAGGTGCATCGCATTTCGCAGCCCCGCTCCATGGATGCCGGGCTGAACATCCCTCCTGCAGGATTATCCTTCTGCATGCTTGAATGGTTCGTCAGGGTTGAAGGGGTCGCGGCAGGTCAGATGCATTAAAATCTCTCGAGCTTCGTTGGGGCTTTGATCAGAAATCTGTAAAAACCAAGCATGAGAACGCAGCATGTTGGAATTAAAGGCTAGGAACATATAAGGAGTTTAGACCTGCATACTGTACTGTACATGTAGACAGTATTCGAGCCTAAGCCTAAGCTGTCCGGGGTTTTCCTGTTTCTTTCAATCCTCGAAAAGATTTTGCTAAATAAATGTTGCGTATTCCCAGCTCGGGTATGAAGAATTAAATTCCTAACATAAGCTTCAGATTCACCTCGACCCTAAGGTACATGACCACAGGACACACCGTCTACTCCACACTGGCTCGGGACACTCCAGGATTTTTGGAGTAAGAGCATGGAATAGTGTGTACAGTATTATTGCACGGTTTGTATACAATCCCCAGAAAAATAATCTATAAAATCATAGTGGTTTATTTGTACTCGGAGGATTGGCACAGTTTCTTTCTTTCTGTGACCCATAAAGTGCCGAAAACCTGATTAACCCAGAAACTGGAATGAAGCAATAAGAAGGCAGATATAGTACTGTAACAGCACAACTTTAGCGGTAGTAGTACTGGCACTTTTCTAATACGAGGGGCGTTCAAGTCAAACCGGGACTGAGTTTGTGGTGAGTGCATTTGCAAAAGCGATCAAAAAGACTTCAAGCACAGTACGGCGATGAGACGCCAATGTTTTAAAGAAGGCCGAGGTGGCTCGGTTCCCCGCTGTGATTGTTCATGATGTCTGTGATCGACATCTTGCATCTGTCTCCGTGAACTGTACGGTACTGCACACGCGATCATTCACCAACACCACTTAAAGATTACAGGAACTCGGCTGGGATTTATTGCCTCATCCCCTGTACAGTCCTGTGGCAATATTAATGACAGTGAAACACTGTTCATACTGTTGCTTTTTTTTTTTTTCTTTTTTCTCAAAGTTAGTATTACTTTAATAACATGAAACATTTTGACATTGAGATAACATTGAACAAATGTCAATCAGGAAGTGGGTGGGGCCAAACCGGGAGTGTCGCCTTGCACCTCCAGGATACGGGTTCAAATCCTGGTCAGGTTCGATTCCCGTCTCTTGGTTGGTTTCCTCTGGGTACTTCCACAGACCTGCGGATTGGCGTTCCCAAATTGCCCATAGAGTGTGAATGAGCGTGTGAGCGAATGTACTGTACGTGTGCCCTGTGATGGATTGGTCCTGTCGCGGGTTGTACCCCCATTAGGGGGAAAAATCTAATTGTCAGATATTGAATTGTCAGCTTTTATACTGAGAAGTTTATTTATTTATTTATTAGGGCCCAAGCACTGAGTGCGCAGGGCCCTATTGTTTTCGTTAGGATTATTAGGGCCCAAGCACTGAGTGCGCAGGGCCCTATTGTTTTCGTTAGGATTATTAGGGCCCAAGCACTGAGTGCGCAGGGCCCTATTGTTTTCGTTAGGATTATTTTTTTTTTTTTTCTTTTTTTAGGGCCCAAGCACTGAGTGCGCAGGGCCCTATTGTTTTCGTTAGGATTATTATTTTTTTTTTTTTTTTTTTTTATTATTTTTTTTCCACACTTTTGGTACTTTTGGGGTCCTTAACATACTCAAAAACTCATCAAAATTTGCACACAGATTGGAACCGGCGGCCATCAGGTCCTCAGTGGGGCTCGGCCCGGGGAGTCGCACACGCCCGGCACAGCGCCCCCTAGAAAATCGTGCCTCATAGCTCAGGCACACTTGCACGTATCCTTATAAAACTCAGTGTACATTTAGAACTCATCAAACTGAACAAGTTTCGCGCTGCATGTCATCAGATATTATCAACAGGAAGTGAGTTATTTTGAGTTGTTTGCAAAACGCACCCAATGGAATTTGAAATACTCCTCCTAGGGAATTTTTACAATTCGCACCAAACCAGGGAAATATGATCTAAACAAGTTGCCGATGCAAAATTGCAGAGATCTTTTTGATACCTCGAACGGTTCGGCCGTGGTGAAGCTTTAAAATTATGGCGAATAAAATGAAACAGGAAGTGGCTAATAACTTCTGTCTACATTAACTTATGTACATGAAACTTTACAGGTGTCTTAAGAGCAGGAAGCTGATCACATTATATGACAATGATGAGTCTATGGCATAGCGCCACCAAGTGGCAGCAGGAAGTGTGTCACTTTTGGAAATCACTAATATTTTGGCCTTTACTTTCACCCGATTTGGTTCAAAATCAGTCAGAATAATGAAAACACATGGGTCATTTGACACTATGAAGGATTTTTTTCTAATTTGAATTGTCTTGCTATGGCGACGATTTATCTAGAGAAAAAACATAAAATGAAGTGCAAAAAAATGAATCATCTCATATCGAACGAGTGGAAAGACCTACGGTTCCAAAATTTTGCGGCTATACACTGAAACTGATTATGAGTAAGCCCTGAGAGCCTGGACCCCGGGCGTGGCACAGGGCCTGTACAGCGCCCCCTGGAACTTTGTGAAAAATTTAGCTGCATAACTCATATCCACTTTCACATATATGAATGAGACCCAGGATAAATTTAGATCTCATTGAGCTTAACAAGCTGCATACCCCATACTGGAATCCGCTGAACAGGAAGTCGGTTATTTAGCGTTGTTTGAAAAGCGCACCCATTGGAATGTGATCTACTACTCTTACAGGATTCATATATTTTTGACCAAACAGGGTCCAATACAATCTCAAGACATTGAGGATCTAATATTGTGAAGGGCTGGTTGATATCTGAAACGGGTCGGCCGTGGCGAGCCCTTAAACCTATGGCGAATAACAGGAAACAGGAAGTGGCTAATAACTTCTGTATAAATTGTGTGACGTTCATCAAACCTCAGCAGTAGGTTAAGAGAAGAAACCTGCTCACAGTGACATGGGTCCCGTGAGTCTCAGTCATAGCGCCACCAACTGGCAGCAGAAAGTGTCTACTTTTAGAAATTAAATTCTTTTGTGACTAATTTTCAGCAAATTGGCTTCAAAATCAGGCACAATAATTGGAAGACACGGCTGATGTCACACTGTAAAGGACTTTTTGATACGTTGAATAGTGTTGCTATGGCAACATATAATTTTGAGCAAATATAAGATACTTATATCCACCAAGTGGAAAGTCCTAATGTGCCCAAACATTTTAGGTAGAAGGAACAACTGCTTCTGAGTAGATTTCTTGAGTTTCATGTTTTTGTGATGCTCATACAGCTCCCAACAATTTTTACAGTATATTTATCAGCCTTGGTCTGAACTGTGTCCACTGACTCCTGCAGTAATAAAATATGTCCAGTAGATGGCAGTAGTAGGCAGTTATTCTGCAGTCAGGTCTTTCCCCTTTTCCTTTACTATGCCTTCATGTTTACTATTTAAACATATGCAGAAATTATAAAAAATAAACAATACAAACATTTAAATTGCCCACTGTACAACATACACACACACATTATATGGGACATCACATTCAGGAACATCCTTAAACTTACACCGATAAATTATTCATAAGACACATCACCAATATTAACACCAGACTCACACACCATACACACACACACACACACACACACACACACACACACACACTCCATATACATGAACACGCACAAACACAAGCACATTTACTCGTCACACACAGACTGGCCCATCTACATGTCACACACCTCTCTCCCTCACTCTCACACACACACACACACACACACACACACACACACACACACACACACACACACACACACACTCATTTATATTCAGTATTCAGTGACACAGACAGTGACATCACATTCAGGAACATCCTTAAACTTACACCGATAAATTATTTATCACACACATCATTAATGTTCACACACAGACTCACACACCATACACACAAACATCTACAAACAAACACACACACACACACCATATACACAATCTCACACAAACACAAGCACATTTACTCGTCACACACAGACTGACACATCTACATGTCACACACCTCTCTCCCTCACTCTCTCTCTCTCTCACTCTCACACACACACACACACACACACACACACACACACACACACACACACACACACACACACACACAGGACAAGCCAAAGACTGATCCAGCATCAGCATCAAATAAAACCCATTGCGTGTCATACTCAAACTTGACCTCACATCACATCACTGTCACACACCTCTCTCCCTCACTCTCACACACACATCACACATTTTGATATCTCAAACGGGTCAGCCGTGATAATGTCTTAAACTTACACCCAACAATTATTAATAACACACACATCACTAATATTAACACACAGATGCAGACACCATACACACAAACATGCACAAACACAAGCACACATCACTAATGTTAACACACTAAATAAACACACACACAAACACAAAGATATCTCACACACATGCATGCACACACACAAACAAGTACACTCATACATCACACACATGCACACCTACATACACACACATTATAACATCACAAATTATAACACTCACACACTCACATCTCTGTCTCACACACCCTCACGCAGAAACACACACACCCATTAACAAGTCACATATCTTAAACATACTAACACACACTACTGTTAACACAGACTTACACACCACACACACACACACTCATTATATTCAGTGACACAGACAGTGACATCACATTCAGGAACATCCTTAAACTTACACCGATAAATTATTTATAACACACATCACCAATATTAACACACAGACTCACACACCATACACACACACACACACACACACACACACACACACCATATACACAAACTCACACAAGCACATTTACTCGTCACACACAGACTGACACATCTACATGTCACACACCTCTCTCCCTGACTCTCTCTCTCACACACACACACACACACATCACATCACATCACTGTCACACACCTCTCTCCCTCACTCTCACACACACACATCACACATTTTGATATCTCAAACGGGTCAGCAGTGATAATGTCTTAAACTTACACCGAACAATTATTAATCACACACAAATCACTAATATTTGAACACACCATACACACAAACATGCACAAGCACACATCACTAATGTTAACACACTAATTAAACACACACACACACACACACACACACACACACACACACAAACACATCTCACACACACGCACACACATGCATGCACACACAAACAAATACACTCGTACATCACACAAATGAGCACCTACATACTCACACATTATAACATCACAAATTATAACACTCACACACTCACATCTCTGTCTCACGCAGAAACACACACATCCACTAACAAGTCACATGTCTTGGACATACTAACACACACATCACTAATGTTAACACACAGATTCACACACCACACACACACAAACACACAAAAACACATTTACTCATCAGAGACAGACTGACACATTAACTAGTCACACACACACACACACACACACACACACACACACACACACACACACAAATATTTAGGGCCCAAACTGATATTAGCCCAGTATGATGTGTGACGTTCTGTGTGCAAGTTCTGCGGTGCAACCGGGTGCCAATGACTTTTTTGAGGTTTTGACACACTCGAATAACACGCAGGTTGTGCGGTGCGCCCGGGGTGGGGACCGCGCCCGTTGCTTGGGCCCGTCATCGTTGCTTGCAACTTTAATTTTTAGGGCCCAAGCACTGAGTGCGCAGGGCCCTATTGTTCTTCTAAGGATTATTATTTTTAGGGCCCAAGCACTGAGTGCGCAGGGCCCTATTGTTTTCGTTAGGATTATTATTATTTTTTTTTTTTTTTTTTTTTTTTTATTATTTTTTTTCCACACTTTTGGTACTTTTGGGGTCCTTAACATACTCAAAAACTCATCAAAATTTGCATCCAGATTGGAATCCGCGGCCATCAGGTCCTCAGTGGGGCTCGGCCCGGGGAGTCGCACACCCCCGTCACAGCGCCCCCTAGAAAATCGTGCCTCATAGCTCAGAGACACTTGCACGCACACTCAGAAAACTCGGTGTACATTTAGATCTCATCAAGCTGAACAAGTTTTGCAATGCATGTCATCAGGGCTAATCAACAGGAAGTGAGTTATTTTGAGGTCTTTGCAAAACGCACCCAATGGAATTTGAAATACTCCTCCTAGGAAATTTACAGAATTTCCACCAAACCAGGCAAATATGATCTAAACAAGTTGCCGATGCAAAATTGCAGAGATCTTTTTGATACCTCGAACGGTTCGGCCGTGGCGACGCTTTAAAATTATGGCGAATAAAATGAAACAGGAAGTGGCTAATAACTTCTGTGTACATTACGTTATGCATATGAAACTTTACAGGTGTGTTAAGAGTAGGAAGATGATCACATCAAATGACAATCATGAGTCTATGTCATAGCGCCACCAACTGGCAGCAGGAAGTGTGTCACTTTTGGAAATCACTAATATTTTGGCCTTTACTTTCACCTGATTTGGTTCAAAATCAGTCAGAATAATGAAAAGACATGGATGATTTGAGACCATGAAGGATTTTTTTATAATTTGAATCGTCTTGTTATGGCGACGATTTATCTAGAGAAAAAACCTAAAATGAAGTGCAAAAAAATAAATCTTCTCATATCGTACGAGTGGAAAGACCTACGGTTCCAAACTTTTACGGCTATACACTGAAACTGATTATGAGTAAGGCCTGAGAGCCTGGAGACCGGGCGTGGCTCAGGGCCTGGACAGCGCCCCCTGGAACTTTGTAAAAAATTTAGCTGCATAATTCATATCCACTTTCACATATATGCATGAGACCCAGTAGAAATTTAGATCTCATTGAGATGAACAACTTGCATATCCCATACTGGAATCCGCTGAACAGGAAGTCAGTTATTTGGCGTTGATTGAAAAACGCACCCATTGGAATGTGATATACTACTCTTACAGGATTCATAGGTTTTTGACCAAACAGGGTCTAATATAATCTCAAGACATTGAGGATCTAATATTGTGAAGGGCTGGTTGATATCTCAAACGGGTCGGCCGTGGCGAGCCCTTAAACCTACGGCGAATAACAGGAAACAGGAAGTGGCTAATAACTTCTGTATAAATTGAGTGACATTCATCAAACCTCAGCAGTAGGTTAAGAGAAGAGTCCTGCTCACAGTGACATGGGTCCCGTGAGTCTCAGTCATAGCGCCACCAACTGGCAGCAGAAAGTGTCTACTTTCAGAAATTAAATTCTTTTGTGGCTAATTTTCAGCTAATTGGTTTCAAAATCAGGCACAATAATTGGAAGACACGGCTGATGTCACACTGTAAAGGACTTTTTGATACGTTGAATAGTATTGCTATGGCAACATATCATTTTGAGCAAATATAAGATACTTATATCCACCAAGTGGAAAATCATAATGTGCCCAAACATTTTAGGTAGAAAGAACAACTGCTTCTGAGTAGATTTCTTGAGTTTCATGTTTTTGTGATGCTCACACAGCTCCCAACAATTTTTACAGTATATTTATCAGCTTTGGCCTGAACTGTCTCCACTCAGTCCTGCAGTAATAAAATATGTCCAGTAGATGGCAGTAATAGGCAGGTATTCTGCAGTCAGGTCTTTCCCCTTCTCCTTTACTATGGCTTCATGTTTACAATTTAAACATATGCAGAAATGATCAAAAATATACAATAGAAACATTTAAATTGCCCACTGTACAACATACACACACACACACACACACACACACACATTATATGTGACATCACATTCAGGAACATCCTTAACCTTACACCGATAATTTATTTATAACACACATCACCAATATTAACACACAGACTCACACACCATACACACACACACACACACACACACACACACACACACACACCATATACACAAACTCGCACAAACACAAGCACATTTACTCGTCACACACATACTGACACATCTACATGTCACACACCTCTCTCCCTCACTCTCACACACACACACACACACACACACACACACACACACACACACACACACACACTCATTATATTCAGTGACACAGACAGTGACATCACATTCAGGAACATCCTTAAACTTACACCGATAAATTATTTATCACACACATCACTAATGTTCACACACAGACTCACACACCATACACAAAAACATCTACAAACAAACACACACACACACACCATATACACAAACTCACACAAGCACATTTACTCGTCACACACAGACTGACACATCTACATGTCACACACCTCTCTCCCTCACTCTCTCTCTCTCTCACACACACACACACACACACACACACACACACACACACACACACACACACACACACACAGGACAAGCCAAAGACTGATCCAGCATCAGCATCAAATAAATCCCATTGCGTGTCATACTCAAACTTGACCTCACATCACATCACTGTCACACACCTCTCTCCCTCACTCTCACACACACATCACACATTTTGATATCTCAAACGGGTCAGCCGTGATAATGTCTTAAACTTACACCGAACAATTATTAATAACACACACATCACTAATATTAACACACAGATGCAGACACCATACACACAAACATGCACAAACACAAGCACACATCTCTAATGTTAACACACTAAATAAACACACACACAAACACAAAGATATCTCACACACATGCATGCACACACACAAACAAGTACACTCATATATCACACACATGCACACCTACATACACACACATTATAACATCACAAATTGTAACACTCACACACTCACATCTCTGTCTCACACACCCTCACGCAGAAACACACACACCCATTAACAAGTCACATATCTTAAACATACTAACACACACTACTGTTAACACAGACTTACACACCACACACACACACTCATTATATTCAGTGACACAGACAGTGACATCACATTCAGGAACATCCTTAAACTTACACCGATAAATTATTCATAACACACATCACCAATATTAACACACAGACTCACACACCATACACACACACACACACACACACCATATACACAAACTCACACAAGCACATTTACTCGTCACACACAGACTGACACATCTACATGTCACACACCTCTCTCCCTGACTCTCTCTCACACACACACACACACACACACACACATCACATCACATCACTGTCACACACCTCTCTCCCTCACTCTCACACACACATCACACATTTTGATATCTCAAACGGGTCAGCCGTGATAATGTCTTAAACTTACACCGAACAATTATTAATAACACACATCACTAATATTAACACACAGATGCAGACACCATACTCACAAACATGCACAAACACAAGCACACATCACTAATGTTAACACACTAAATAAACACACACACAGAAACACACACACACACACACACACACACACACACACAAAAAAACACCTCTCACACACACGCACACACATGCATGCACACACAAACAAATACACTCGTACAATACACAAATGAGCACCTACATAAACACACATTATAACATCACAAATTATAACACTCACACACTCACATCTCTGTCTCACACACCCTCACGCAGAAACACACACATCCACTAACAAGTCACATGTCTTAGACATACTAACACACACATCACTAATGTTAACACACAGACTCACACACCACACACACACAAACACGCAAAAACACATTTACTCATCAGAGACAGACTGACACATTAACTAGTCACACACACACACACACACACACACACACACACACACACACACACATATTTAGGGCCCAAACTGATATTAGCCCAGTATGATGTGTGACGTTCGGTGTGCAAGTTCCGCGGTGCAACCGGGTGCCAATGACTTTTTCGAGGTTTTGACACACTCGAATAACACGCAGGTTGTGCGGTGCGCCCGGGGTGGGGACCGCGCCCGTTGCTTGGGCCCGTCATCGTTGCTTGCAACTTTAATTTTTTATTATTTTTCTTTCAATCATCCGGGCACTTTCGGGCCTCTTAACATACTCAAAAACTCACCAAAATTTGCACACAGATTGGAATCTGCGGCCAACAGGTCCTCAGTGGGGCTCGGCCCGGAGCGTCGCACACGCCCCGCGCAGCGCCCCCTACAGTGTCTTGCCTTATAGCTCAGACACACTTGCACGTATACTTATAAAACTCGGTGAACATTTAGATCTCATCAAACTGAACAAGTTTCGCGCTGCATGTCATCAGGTCTAATCAACAGGAAGTGAGTTATTTTGAGTTGTTTGCAAAACGCACCCAATGGAATGTGATAAACTCCTCCTAGGAAATTTTTACAATTCGCACCAAACCAGCTAAATATGATCTAAACAAGTTGCCGATGCAAAATTGCAGAGATCTTTTTGATACCTCGAACGGTTCGGCCGTGGCGACGCTTTAAAATTATGGCGAATAAAATGAAACAGGAAGTGGCTAATAACTTCTGTGTACATTAAGTTATGCACATGAAACTTTACAGGTATGTTAAGAGTAGGAAGCTGATCACATCATATGACAATCATGAGTCTATGTCATAGCGCCACCAAGTGGCAGCAGGAAGTGTGTCACTTTTGGAAATCAGTAATATTTTGTCCTTTACTTTCACCTGATTTGGTTCAAAATCAGTCAGAATAATGAAAAGACATGGGTCATTTGAAATCATGAAGGATTTTTTTCTAATTTGAATCGTGTTGCTATGGTGACGATTTAACTCAAGAAAAAATCGAAGAAAATTATTCTTCTCATATCTTACGAGTGGAAAGACCTACGGTTCCAAAATTGTATGGGTGTAGACTCTCACTGATTGTGAGGAAGCCCTGAGAGCCTGGAGCCCGGGCGTGCCACAGGGCCTGTACAGCGCCCCCTGGAACTTTGTAAAGTTTAAGCTGCATAACTCATATCCACTTTTACATATATGAATGAGACCCAGTATAAATTTAGATGTCATTGAGGTGAACAACTTGCATACCCCATGTCATGGAATCCGCTGAACAGGAAGTCGGTTATTTTGCGTTGTTTGAAAAACGCACCCATTGGAATGTGATATACTACTCTTACAGGATTCATATGTTTTTGACCAAACAGGGTCTAATATAATCTCAAGACATTGAGGATCTAATATTGTGAACGGCTGGTTGATATCTTAAACGGGTCGGCCGTGGCGAGCCCTTAAACCTATGGCGAATAACAGGAAACAGGAAGTGGCTAATAACTTCTGTATAAATTGAGGGACATTCATCAAACCTCAGCAGTAGGTTAAGAGAAGAGTCCTGCTCACAGTGACATAGGTCCCGTGAGTCTCAGTCATAGCGCCACCAACTGGCAGCAGAAAGTGTCTACTTTCAGAAATTAAATTCTTTTGTGGCTAATTTTCAGCAAATTGGCTTCAAAATCAGGCACAATAATTGGAAGACAGGGCTGATGTCACACTGTAAAGGACTTTTTGATACGTTGAATAGTATTGCTATGGCAACATATCATTTTGAGCAAATATAAGATACTTATATCCACCAAGTGGAAAATCCTAATGTGCCCAAACATTTTAGGTAGAAAGAACAACTGGTTCTGAGTAGATTTCTTGAGTTTCATGTTTTTGTGATGCTCACACAGCTCCCAACAATTTTTACATTATATTTATCAGCCTTGGTCTAAATTTTCTGCACTGACTCCTGCAGTAATAAAATATGTCCAGTAGATGGCAGTAGTAGGCAGGTATTCTGCAGTCAGGTCTTTCCCCTTCTCCTTTACTATGGCTTCATCTTTACAATTTAAATATATGCAGAAATGATAGAAAATAAACAATACAAACATTTAAATTGCCCACTGTACAACATACACATACACACACACACACACACACTATATGTGACATCACATTCAGGAACATCCTTAAACTTACACCGATAAATTATTTATAACACACAACACCAATATTAACACACAGACTCACACACCATACACACACACACACACACACCATATACACAAACTCGCACAAACACAAGCACATTTTCTCGTCACACACAGACTGACACATCTACATGTCACACACCTCTCTCCCTCACTCTCTCTCTCTCTCTCACACACACACACACACACACACACACACACACGGACACACACACACAAATCACATCACATCACTGTCACACACATCTCTCCCTCACTCTCACACACACATCACATCACATCACACATTTTGATATCTCAAACAGGTCAGCCGTGATAATGTCTTAAACTTACACCCAACAATTATTAATCACACACAAATCACTAATATTTGAACACACCATACACACAAACATGCACAAACACAAGCACACATCACTAATGTTAACACACTAAATAAACACACATAAAGACACAAACACATCTCACACACACGCACACACATGCATGCACAAACACAAACAAATACACTCATACATCACACAAATGAGCACCTACATACCCCCACACATTATAACATCTCAAATTATAACACTCACACACTCACATCTCTGTCTCACACACCCTCACGCAGAAACACACACATCCACTAACAAGTCACATGTCTTAGACATACTAACACACACATCACTAATGTTAACACACAGACTCACACACCACACACACACAAACACGCAAAAACACATTTACTCATCAGAGACAGACTGACACATTAACTAGTCACACACACACACACACACACACACACACACACACAAATATTTAGGGCCCAAACTGATATTAGCCCAGTAAAGTGTGTGACGTTCTGTGTGCAAGTTCCGCAGTGCAACCGGGTGCCAATGACTTTTTCGAGGTTTTGACACACTCGAATAACACGCAGGTTGTGCGGTGCGCCCGGGGTGGGGACCGCGCCCGTTGCTTGGGCCCGTCATCGTTGCTTGCAACTTTAATTATTTTTTTTTTCTTTTTTTTTTTTTTTTTATTATTTTTCTTTCAATCATCCGGGCACTTTCGGGCCTCTTACCATACTCAAAAACTCACCAAAATTTGCACACAGATTGGAATCTGCGGCCAACAGGTCCTGAGTGGGGCTCGGCCCGGGGCGTCGCACACGCCCCACACAGCGCCCCCTACAGAGTCTTGCCTTATAGCTCAGACACACTTGCACGTATACTTATAAAACTCGGTGAACATTTAGATCTCATCAAACTAAACAAGTTTCGCGCTGCATGTCATCAGGACTAATCAACAGGAAGTGAGTTATTTTGAGTTGTTTGCAGAACGCACCCAATGGAATTTGAAATACTCCTCCTAGGAACTTTTTACAATTCGCACCAAACCAGCTAAATATGATCTAAACAAGTTGCCGATGCAAAATTGCAGAGATCTTTTTGATACCTCGAACGGTTCGGCCGTGGCGACGCTTTAAAATTATGGCGAATAAAATGAAACAGGAAGTGGCTAATAACTTCTGTGTACATTAAGTTATGCACATGAAACTTTACAGGTATGTTAAGAGTAGGAAGCTGATCACATGATATGACAATCATGAGTCTATGTCATAGCGCCACCAAGTGGCAGCAGGAAGTGTGTCACTTTTGGAAATCAGTAATATTTTGTCCTTTACTTTCACCTGATTTGGTTCAAAATCAGTCAGAATAATGAAAAGACATGGGTCATTTGAAATCATGAAGGATTTTTTTCTAATTTGAATCGTGTTGCTATGGTGACGATTTAACTCAAGAAAAAATCGAAGAAAATGATTCTTCTCATATCTTACGAGTGGAAAGACCTACGGTTCCAAAATTGTATGGGTGTAGACTCTCACTGATTGTGAGGAAGCCCTGAGAGCCTGGAGCCCGGGCGTGGCACAGGGCCTGTACAGCGCCCCCTGGAACTTTGTAAAGTTTAAGCTGCATAACTCATATCCACTTTCACATATATGCATGAGACCCAGTATAAATTTAGATCTCATTGAGGTGAACAACTTGCATACCCCATGTCATGGAATCCGCTGAACAGGAAGTCGGTTATTTGGCGTTGTTTGAAAAACGCACCCATTGGAATGTGATATACTACTCTTACAGGATTCATATGTTTTTGACCAAACAAGGTCTAATATAATCTCAAGACATTGAGGATCTAATATTGTGAAGGGCTGGTTGATATCTTAAACGGGTCGGCCGTGGCGAGCCCTTAAACCTACGGCGAATAACAGGAAACAGGAAGTGGCTAATAACTTCTGTATAAATTGTGTGACGTTCATCAAACCTCAGCGGTAGGTTAAGAGAAAAGTCCTGCTCACACTGACATGGGTCCCGTGAGTCTCAGTCATAGCGCCACCAACTGGCAGCAGAAAGTGTCTACTTTCAGAAATTAAATTCTTTTGTGGCTAATGTTCAGCAAATTGGCTTCAAAATCAGGCACAATAATTGGAAGACACGGCTGATGTCACACTGTAAAGGACTTTTTGATACGTTGAATAGTGTTGCTATGGCAACATATAATTTTGAGCAAATATAAGATACTTATATCCACCAAGTGGAAAGTCCTAATCTTCCCAAACATTTTATGTAGAAAGAACAACTGGTTCTGAGTAGATTTCTTCAGTTTCATGTTTTTGTGATGCTCACACAGCTCCCAACAATTTTTACAGTATATTTATCAGCCTTGGTCTAAATTTTCTGCACTGACTCCTGCAGTAATAAAATATGTCCAGTAGATGGCAGTAGTAGGCAGGTATTCTGCAGTCAGGTCTTTCCCCTTCTCCTTTACTATGGCTTCATGTTTACAATTTAAACATATGCAGAAATCATAAAAAATAAACAATACAAACATTTAATTTGCCCACTGTACAACATACACATACACACACACACACATTATATGTGACATCACATTCAGGAACATCCTTAAACTTACACCGATAAATTATTTATAACACACATCACCAATATTAACACACAGACTCACACACCATACACACACACACACACACACACACACACACACACACACACACACCATATACACAAACTCGCACAAACACAAGCACATTTACTCGTCACACACAGACTGACACATCTACATATCACACACCTCTCTCTCTCACTCTCACACACACTAAACCTCACACACATACACACACACACACACACACACACACACACACACACACACACACACACCACATCACATCACTGTCACACACATCTCTCCCTCATTCTCACACACACATTTTGATATCTCAAACGGATCAGCCGTGATAATGTCTTAAACTTACACCCAACAATTATTAATAACACACACATCACTAATATTAACACACAGATGCAGACACCATACACCCACACATACACAATATGAACACACTAACCATTTTACATGCACACACACACACACACACATCACAGGCACACGTCACTAATGTTACCAGACTAAATAAAAGTCAATATATCATTAAAAAGGAAAAAGATCCTTAGGAAAACAAGAGGCTCCTGCGCACCTATAGTGTGTGGGTGAGTTTTTAATTACAAATCAGTTTTGATATCTCAAATGTCTCAGCCGTGCTAATGTCTTAAACTTCCACAACGAAAAATGATTAATAACACACACATCACTAATGTCAACACACTACATTAAAAAAGAAAAGAAAAGAATGATCGTTAGGAAAACAAGAGGGTCCTGCACATCTATAGCACACGTCTCTCACGACACACACACACTCACACACACACACACACACACACTCATCATATTCAGTGACACGGACAGTGACATCACATTCAGGAACATCCTTAAACTTACACTGAAAAATTATTAATAACACACATCACTAATGTTCACACACAGACTCACACACCATACACACAAACACACACACACACTCCATATACACAAACACGCACAAACACAAGCACATTTACTCGTCACACACAGACTGACACATCTACATCTCACACACCTCTGTCCCTCACTCTCACACACACTAAACCTCACACACACACACACACGGACACACACACACACACAAATCACATCACATCACTGTCACACACATCTCTCCCTCACTCTCACATACACATCACATCACATCACACATTTTGATATCTCAAACGGGTCAGCCGTGATAATGTTTTAAACTTACACCGAACAATTATTAATCACACACAAATCACTAATATTTGAACACACCATACACACAAACATGCACAAACACAAGCACACATCACTAATGTTAACACACTAAATAAACACACACACAGAAACACACACACACACACACACACACACACACACACACACACACACAAAAAAACACCTCTCACACACACGCACACACATGCATGCACACACAAACAAATACACTCGTACAATACACAAATGAGCACCTACATAAACACACATTATAACATCACAAATTATAACACTCACACACTCACATCTCTGTCTCACACACCCTCACGCAGAAACACACACATCCACTAACAAGTCACATGTCTTAGACATACTAACACACACATCACTAATGTTAACACACAGACTCACACACCACACACACACAAACACGCAAAAACACATTTACTCATCAGAGACAGACTGACACATTAACTAGTCACACACACACACACACACACACACACACACACACACATATTTAGGGCCCAAACTGATATTAGCCCAGTATGATGTGTGACGTTCTGTGTGCAAGTTCCGCGGTGCAACTGGGTGCCAATGACTTTTTCGAGGTTTTGACACACTCGAATAACACGCAGGTTGTGCGGTGCGCCCGGGGTGGGGACCGCGCCCGTTGCTTGGGCCCGTCATCGTTGCTTGCAACTTTAATTAGGGCCCAAGCACTGAGTGCGCAGGGCCCTCTTGTTTTCGTTAGGATTATTATATTATTTTTTTTTTTTTATTATTTTTCTTTCAATCATCCGGGCACTTTCGGGGTCCTTAACATACTCAAAAACTCACCAAAATTTGCAAACAGGTTGGAATCTGCGGCCATCAGGTCCTCAGTGGGGCTCGGCCCGGGGCGTCGCACACGCCCCACACAGCGCCCCCTACAGAGTCTTGCCTTATAGCTCAGACACACTTGCACGTATACTTATAAAACTCGGTGAACATTTAGATCTCATCAAACTAAACAAGTTTCGCGCTGCATGTCATCAGGTCTAATCAACAGGAAGTGAGTTATTTTGAGTTGTTTGCAAAACGCGCCCAATGGAATGTGATAAACTCCTCCTAGGAAATTTTTACAATTCACACCAAACCAGCTAAATATGATCTAAACAAGTTGCCGATGCAAAATTGCAGAGATCTTTTTGATACCTCGAACGGTTCGGCCGTGGCGACGCTTTAAAATTATGGCGAATAAAATGAAACAGGAAGTGGCTAATAACTTCTGTGTACATTAAGTTAGGCACATGAAACTTTACAGGTATGTTAAGAGTAGGAAGCTGATCACATCATATGACAATCATGAGTCTATGTCATAGCGCCACCAACTGGCAGCAGGAAGTGTGTCACTTTTGGAAATCAGTAATATTTTGTCCTTTACTTTCACCTGATTTGCTTCAAAATCAGTCAGAATAATGAAAAGACATGGGTCATTTGAAATCATGAAGGATTTTTTTCTAATTTGAATCGTGTTGCTATGGTGACGATTTAACTCAAGAAAAAATCGAAGAAAACTATTCTTCTCATATCTTACGAGTGGAAAGACCTACGGTTCCAAAATTGTATGGGTGTAGACTCTCACTGATTGTGAGGAAGCCCTGTGAGCCTGGAGCCCGGGCGTGCCACAGGGCCTGTACAGCGCCCCCTGGAACTTTGTAAAGTTTAAGCTGCATAACTCATATCCACTTTCACATATATGAATGAGACCCAGTATAAATTTAGATCTCATTGAGGTGAACAACTTGCATACCCCATGTCATGGAATCCGCTGAACAGGAAGTCGGTTATTTTGCGTTGTTTGAAAAACGCACCCATTGGAATGTGATATACTACTCTTACAGGATTCATATGTTTTTGACCAAACAGGGTCTAATATAATCTCAAGACATTGAGGATCTAATATTGTGAACGGCTGGTTGATATCTTAAACGGGTCGGCCGTGGCGAGCCCTTAAAAATACGGCGAATAACAGGAAACAGGAAGTGGCTAATAACTTCTGTATAAATTGAGTGACGTTCATCAAACCTCAGCAGTAGGTTAAGAGAAGAGTCCTGCTCACAGTGACATGGGTCCCGTGAGTCTCAGTCATAGCGCCACCAACTGGCAGCAGAAAGTGTCTACTTTCAGAAATTAAATTCTTTTGTGGCTAATTTTCAGCAAATTGGCTTCAAAATCAGGCACAATAATTGGAAGACACGGCTGATGTCACACTGTAAAGGACTTTTTGATACGTTGAATAGTGTTGCTATGGCAAGGTAAAATTTTAAGGAAAACTAGGATACTCATATCCAACAAGTGGAAAGTCCTAATGTCTCCAAACATTTTACATAGAAGGTACAACTGGTTCTGAGTAAATTTCTTGAGTTTCACGATTTTGTTATGCTCATACGCCTCCCAACAATATTTTGTTTATTAACTAATTGCTTTAAATTGCATAAACTAACTCCTGCAGTACTAAACTATGGCCACTAGATGGAGGTATCACACCACACATCCCACACTCACGAAGAGACACAGACACACGTGACCTCCCCCTCCCTCACAGATTTGAGTTTTGGTGAAGCGGACTGACACAAACGCTGCCGCTGAATAGTTGTTTATGGACTGTTTAATTGTTTACAAATCGCCCTTTGGATCAAGTTTTGTGCGTGAATTCAACAGTAAGTGTGAAGTCTTTAACTATATTAACAATGGACATTTTATCTGTTCCGGTAACAAGTTATTATGCCCGCGAGGTCGCGATATATATATATATATATATATATATATATATATATATATATATATATATATATATATATATACATGTGTGTGTGTGTGTGTGTGTATTCTTAGTAAGTATGCCTAGAATCAATATGTTATTGTGACTGTCACTATTATCTTTTGCTGTTGTTATTTCGTGTTATAAACACACACACATTTGAAACACGGCCCGTAGCTTTAAGGGCCACGGCGAATAACAGGAAACAGGAAGTGGCTAATAACTTCTGTCTTAATTGAGTGACGTTCATCAAACCTCAGCGGTAGGTTAAGAAAAGAGTCCTGCTCACAGTGACATGGGTCCCGTGAGTCTCAGTCATAGCGCCACCAACTGGCAGCAGAAAGTGTCTACTTTCAGAAATTAAATTCTTTTGTGGCTAATTTTCAGCAAATTGGCTTCAAAATCAGGCACAATAATTGGAAGACACGGCTGATGACACACTGTAAAGGACTTTTTGATACGTTGAATAGTGTTGCTATGGCAACATATCATTTGGAGCAAACATAAGATACTTATATCCACCAAGTGGAAAGTCCTAATGTGCCCAAACATTTTATGTAGAAAGAACAACTGCTTCTGAGTAGATTCCTTGAGTTTCATGTTTTTGTGACGTTCATACAGCTCCCAACAATTTTTTTACAGTATAGTTATCATCCTTGTCCTGAACTTTCTGTACTGACTCCTGCAGTAATAAAATATGTCCAGTAGATGGCAGTAGTAGGCAGGTATTCTGCAGTCAGGTCTTTCCCCTTCTTTTTTACTATGGCTTCATGTTTACAATTTAAATATATGCAGAAATCATAAAAAATAAACAATACAAACATTTAAATTGCCAACTGTACAACATTGAGTCTGGTGGACAAGCGCGGCGATATACACACCAGACCACACATTCTAAACACACACACACACACACACACACACACACACACACTCTACACATCGGTCATGTACACATCCCGACAAATACACAATATGAACACACTAACTATCCTACATGCACACACACACACACACACACACACACACACACACACATCACAAGCACACGTCACTAATGTGACCTGACTAAATAAAAATCAATATATCATGAAAAAGGAAAAAGATCCTTAGGAAAACAAGAGGCTCCTGCACATCTATAGCACACATCTCTCACGACAGACACACACTCACACTCATCATATTCAGTGACACGGACAGTGACATCACATTCAGGAACATCCTTAAACTTACACCGAAACATTATTAATAACACACATCACTAATGTTAACACAGACTCACACACCATACACACAAACAACCACACACACACACACACACACACACACACACACACACACACACACTCCATATACACAAACACAAGCACATTTACTCGTCACACACAGACTGACACATCTACATCTCACACACCTCTGTCCCTCACTCTCACACACACTAAACCTCCCACACACTAAACCTCCCACACACACATGCACACACACACACGCACACACACACACAAATCACATCACATCACATCACTGTCACACACCTCTCTCCCTCACTCTCACACACACATCACACATGTTGATATCTCAAACGGGTCAGCCGTGATAATGTCTTAAACTTACACCGAACAATTATTAATCACACACAAATCACTAATATTTGAACACACCATACACACAAACATACACAAGCACACATCACTAATGTTAACACACTAAATAAACACACACACACACACACACACACACACACACACACACAAACACATCTCACACACACGCACACACATGCATGCACACACAAACAAATACACTCGTACAATACACAAATGAGCACCTACATACTCACACATTATAACATCACAAATTATAACACTCACACACTCACATCTCTGTCTCACGCAGAAACACACACATCCACTAACAAGTCACATGTCTTGGACATACTAACACACACATCACTAATGTTAACACACAGATTCACACACCACACACACACAAACACACAAAAACACATTTACTCATCAGAGACAGACTGACACATTAACTAGTCACACACACACACACACACACACAAATATTTAGGGCCCAAACTGATATTAGCCCAGTATGATGTGTGACGTTCTGTGTGCAAGTTCTGCGGTGCAACCGGGTGCCAATGACTTTTTTGAGGTTTTGACACACTCGAATAACACGCAGGTTGTGCGGTGCGCCCGGGGTGGGGACCGCGCCCCTTGCTTGGGCCCGTCATCGTTGCTTGCAACTTTAATTATTATTTTTTTTTTTTTTCTTTTTATTATTTTTCTTTCAATCATCCGGGCACTTTCGGGCCTCTTAACATACTCAAAAACTCACCAAAATTTGCACACAGATTGGAATCTGCGGCCAACAGGTCCTCAGTGGGGCTCGGCCCGGGGCGTCGCACACGCCCCACACAGCGCCCCCTACAGAGTCTTGCCTTATAGCTCAGACACACTTGCACATATACTTATAAAACTCGGTGAACATTTAGATCTCATCAAACTGAACAAGTTTCGCGCTGCATGTCATCAGGACTAATCAACAGGAAGTGAGTTATTTTGAGTTGTTTGCAAAACGCACCCAATGGAATTTGAAATACTCCTCCTAGGAACTTTTTACAATTCGCACCAAACCAGCTAAATATGATCTAAACAAGTTGCCGATGCAAAATTGCAGAGATCTCTTTGATACCTCGAACGGTTCGGCCGTGGCGACGCTTTAAAATTATGGCGAATAAAATGAAACAGGAAGTGGCTAATAACTTCTGTGTACATTAAGTTAGGCACATGAACGTTTACAGGTATGTTAAGAGTAGGAAGCTGATCACATCATATGACAATCATGAGTCTATGTCATAGCGCCACCAAGTGGCAGCAGGAAGTGTGTCACTTTTGGAAATCAGTAATATTTTGTCCTTTACTTTCACCTGATTTGGTTCAAAATCAGTCAGAATAATGAAAAGACATGGGTCATTTGAAAACATGGAGGATTTTTTTTCTAATTTGAATCGTGTTGCTATGGTGACGATTTAACTCAAGAAAAAATCGAAGACAACTATTCTTCTCATATCTTACGAGTGGAAAGACCTACGGGTCCCAAATTGTATGGGTGTAGACTCTAACTGATTGTGAGGAATCCTTGAGAGCCTGGAGCCCGGGCGTGGCACAGGGCCTGTACAGCGCCCCCTGGAACTTTGTAAAGTTTCAGCTGCATAACTCATATCCACTTTCACATATAGGAATGAGACCCAGTATAAATTTAGATCTCATTGAGATGAACAACTTGCATACCCCATGTCATGGAATCCGCTGAACAGGAAGTCAGTTATTTGGCGTTGTTTGAAAAACGCACCCATTGGAATGTGATATACTACTCTTACAGGATTAATAGGTTTTTGACCAAACAGGGTCTAATATAATCTCAAGAGATTGAGGATCTAATATTGTGAAGGGCTGGTTGATATCTTAAACGGGTCGGCCGTGGCGAGCCCTTAAACCTATGGCGAATAACAGGAAACAGGAAGTGGCTAATAACTTCTGTATAAATTGAGTGACGTTCATCAAACCTCAGCAGTAGGTTAAGAGAAGAGTCCTGCTCACAGTGACATGGGTCCCGTGAGTCTCAGTCATAGCGCCACCAACTGGCAGCAGAAAGTGTCTACTTTTAGAAATTAAATTCTTTTGTGACTAATTTTCAGCAA
The DNA here is from genome assembly GCA_030347435.1 of Clarias fuscus. Taxonomy (NCBI): domain Eukaryota; kingdom Metazoa; phylum Chordata; class Actinopteri; order Siluriformes; family Clariidae; genus Clarias; species Clarias fuscus. The sequence continues at coordinate 2,925,258 of CM059213.1, forward strand.
ATTGGCTTCAACATCAGGCACAATAATTGGAAGACACGGCTGATGTCACACTGTAAAGGATTTTTTGATACGTTGAATAGTGTTGATATGGCAACATATCATTTGGAGCAAACATAAGATACTTATATCCACCAAGTGGAAAGTCCTAATGTGCCCAAACATTTTATGTAGAAAGAACAACTGCTTCTGAGTAGATTTCTTGAGTTTCATGTTTTTGTGATGCTCACACAGCTCCCAACAATTTTTACAGTATATTTATCAGCCTTGGTCTGAATTTTCTGTACTGACTCCTGCAGTAATAAAATATGTCCAGTAGATGGCAGTAGTAGGCAGGTATTCTGCAGTCAGGTCTTTCCCCTTCTCATTTACTATGGCTTCATGTTTATTATTTAAACATATGCAGAAATCATAAAAAATAAACAATACAAACATTTAAATTGCCCACTGTGCAACATTCAGTCTGGTGGACAAGCGCGGCGATATACACACCAGACCACACATTCTACACATCGGTCATGTACACATCCCGACAAATACACAATATGAACACACTAACTATCCTACATGCACACACACACATCACAAGCACACGTCACTAATGGTACCTGACTAAATAAAAATCAATATATCATGAAAAAGGAAAAAGATCCTTAAACAAGAGGCTCCTGCGCACCTATAGTGTGTGGGTGAGTTTTTAATTGCAAATCAGTTTTGATATCTCAAATGTCTCAGCCGTACTAATGTCTTAAACTTACACAACGAAAAATGATTAATAACACACACATCACTAATGTCAACACACTACATTAAAAAAGAAAAGAAAAGAATGATCCTTAGGAAAACAAGAGGGTCCTGCACATCTATAGCACACATCTCTCACGACACACACACACTCACACACACACACACTCACTCATTATATTCAGTGACACGGACAGTGACATCACATTCAGGAACATCCTTAAACTTACACTGAAAAATTATTAAGAACACACATCACTAATGTTCACACACAGACTCACACACCATACACACAAACACACACACACACTCCATATATATATATATATATATATATATATATATATAATTTTTTTTTTTTTCTGTCATACAATTTATACATAGACCTTAATTCTATCATACAAGTTTCTATAGATCTGTATATATGTTTATATTGCACTGCTAACTTGCACTTCTGGTTAGATGCTAACTGCATTTCGTTGCCTTGTGACTGCGTGCAATGACAATAAAGTTGAATCTAATCTAATCTAATCTAATATACACAAACACGCACAAACACAAGCACATTTACTCGTCACACACAGACTGACACATCTACATCTCACACACCTCTGTCCCTCACTCTAACACACACTAAACCTCCCACACACACACACACACACACACACACACACACACACACACACACACACACACACAAATCACATCACATCACATCACTGTCACACACCTCTCTCCCTCACTCTCACACACACATCACACATTTTGATCTCTCAAACGGGTCAGCCGTGATAATGTCTTAAACTTACACCCAACAATTATTAATAACACACACATCACTAATATTAACACACAGATGCAGACACCATACACACAAACATGCACAAACACAAGCACACATCTCTAATGTTAACACACTAAATAAACACACACACAAACACAAAGATATCTCACACACATGCATGCACACACACAAACAAGTACACTCATATATCACACACATGCACACCTACATACACACACATTATAACATCACAAATTGTAACACTCACACACTCACATCTCTGTCTCACACACCCTCACGCAGAAACACACACACCCATTAACAAGTCACATATCTTAAACATACTAACACACACTACTGTTAACACAGACTTACACACCACACACACACACTCATTATATTCAGTGACACAGACAGTGACATCACATTCAGGAACATCCTTAAACTTACACCGATAAATTATTCATAACACACATCACCAATATTAACACACAGACTCACACACCATACACACACACACACACACACACCATATACACAAACTCACACAAGCACATTTACTCGTCACACACAGACTGACACATCTACATGTCACACACCTCTCTCCCTGACTCTCTCTCACACACACACACACACACACACACACACACACACACACATCACATCACATCACTGTCACACACCTCTCTCCCTCACTCTCACACACACATCACACATTTTGATATCTCAAACGGGTCAGCCGTGATAATGTCTTAAACTTACACCCAACAATTATTAATAACACACATCACTAATATTAACACACAGATGCAGACACCATACTCACAAACATGCACAAACACAAGCACACATCACTAATGTTAACACACTAAATAAACACACACACAGAAACACACACACACACACACACACACACACAAAAAAACACCTCTCACACACACGCACACACATGCATGCACACACAAACAAATACACTCGTACAATACACAAATGAGCACCTACATAAACACACATTATAACATCACAAATTATAACACTCACACACTCACATCTCTGTCTCACACACCCTCACGCAGAAACACACACATCCACTAACAAGTCACATGTCTTAGACATACTAACACACACATCACTAATGTTAACACACAGACTCACACACCACACACACACAAACACGCAAAAACACATTTACTCATCAGAGACAGACTGACACATTAACTAGTCACACACACACACACACACACACACACACACACACACAAAGATTTAGGGCCCAAACTGATATTAGCCCAGTATGATGTGTGACGTTCTGTGTGCAAGTTCTGCGGTGCAACCGGGTGCCAATGACTTTTTTGAGGTTTTGACACACTCGAATAACACGCAGGTTGTGCGGTGCGCCCGGGATGGGGACCGCGCCCGTTGCTTGGGCCCGTCATCGTTGCTTGCAACTTTAATTTATTTATTGTTTGTTTGTTTATATTCCGAGCAGGTATGCAAGCAGCTGCCAGTTTAAATCATTCTGAGCATCACTTAACCTTTTCATGCTTTTTTTTTTTTCTTTTTCTTTCAGCTGTTACATATAATGTTAGAGAGATTCAGATAAACAAGCATTTAGGATATTAATGAAGGAAGAAAAAAACAACTCTCTATGAGCAACAGTTTCGAAGCTAAGCATCATCTGGTGGCACAGCATGTGGTGTCGATGCCTCGCAGCTCCTTCGTGGGGACCCTTCCATTTTCCTCCCACCTCCAAAAACATGCGGTTTATTGCTGTAAATTCCCCCAAAGCTGGTGGACTAATAGCTTGTGCTCATAATTACTCTTCAGATCCAACATGAGTCAGAGCAGCATAAAGACTTTCCTGGAGATGAACGAAAAAAAAAAACCATGAATGATGAGTAGTGCAATCCGGACATGACTGAAGTGGTAAGCGTGAGTGTGCAGCGCGGTCCAGTGATAGAAATACATAAGGAACCACTTAAAGCTCTATTAGTTCAGCCTCTGTAAAGAAACGCAGTAGTTTCGGGATGTTGTTCGGAGGCCAGGATGTTGAGCAACAGACCGGAGGAGAGTGTGCACGATTTCACTGCACGTACTGTACTGCGAGAGGGAAGAAAGAAAGGCAGCAGGTTATTGGATATTAAATTTTATTTCATATATGTACATGGCTGAGAAACCCATCCTGTAGATTTCCCATTACAGGAACCCTTATTGCGTTATTGCTCTTCGCTTCTGATTTCCCAATCCCCCGAACACTCCAGCGCTTCTACACAGCGTGATTCCATCTCGCTCATCTGATCGGCTACTGCGATGAGAACCTGTACCTGACAATAACTTCAAAACAAAAAGAATAACAAATACAGTTTAGGCAAAACTTATCAGCATGGTTTAGACACCGATAGTCCAGGTTTGTATCGACGCGCTAGATTTGGTATACCGTAGTTTCCATGGTGACAGCTCGTTCGCAGGGACCCGTACAGACGATGCTCCACATAAGCAGGAATACAGTAGATGTCGTTGTGCTGAAGTGTTCTGTAAGGAGAATCGAAATACTTTTCAAATAGTTCCAGCGATTTCTGCAGATGAATTTACACTTGGCGTTTCTTTTTTTTCTGTAGCTTGATGGCTAATGTTTTTGTTTGTTTGATTTTTTAGAAAAATGCATGTGGTATGACTGTTTATAGCTGTTTTAACATAAACAAGAACCAATACGCTAATGGCTAATGTTTTTGTTTGTTTGATTTTTTTAAAAATGCAAGTGGTATGACTGTTTATAGCAGTTTTAACATAAACAAGAACCAATACGCTAATGGCTAATGTTTTTGTTTGTTTGATTTAAAAAAAAATGCATGTGGTATGACTGTTTATAGCTGTTTTAACATAAACAAGAACCAATACGCTAATGGCTAATGTTTTTGTTTGTTTGATTTTTTTAAAAATGCAAGTGGTATGACTGTTTATAGCTGTTTTAACATAAACAAGAACCAATACGCTAATGGCTAATGTTTTTGTTTGTTTGATTTAAAAAAAAAATGCATGTGGTATGACTGTTTATAGCTGTTTTAACATAAACAAGAACCAATACGCTAATGGCTAATGTTTTTGTTTGTTTGATTTTTTAAAAAATGCATGTGGTATGACTGTTTATAGCAGTTTTAACATAAACAAGAACCAATACGCTAATGGCTAATGTTTTTGTTTGTTTGATTTAAAAAAAAATGCATGTGGTATGACTGTTTATAGCTGTTTTAACATAAACAAGAACCAATACGCTAATGGCTAATGTTTTTGTTTGTTTGATTTTTAAAAAATGCATGTGGTATGACTGTTTATAGCTGTTTTAACATAAACAAGAACCAATACGCTAATGGCTAATGTTTTTGTTTGTTTGATTAAAAAAAAAAATGCATGTGGTATGACTGTTTATAGCTGTTTTAACATAAACAAGAACCAATACGCTAATGGCTAATGTTTTTGTTTGTTTGATTTAAAAAAAATGCATGTGGTATGACTGTTTATAGCTGTTTTAACATAAACAAGAACCAATACGCTAATGGCTAATGTTTTTGTTTGTTTGATTTAAAAAAAAATGCATGTGGTATGACTGTTTATAGCTGTTTTAACATAAACAAGAACCAATACGCTAATGGCTAATGTTTTTGTTTGTTTGATTTAAAAAAAATGCATGTGGTATGACTGTTTATAGCTGTTTTAACATAAACAAGAACCAATACGCTAATGGCTAATGTTTTTGTTTGTTTGATTAAAAAAAAATGCATGTGGTATGACTGTTTATAGCTGTTTTAACATAAACAAGAACCAATACGCTAATGGCTAATGTTTTTGTTTGTTTGATTTAAAAAAAAATGCATGTGGTATGACTGTTTATAGCTGTTTTAACATAAACAAGAACCAATACGCTAATGGCTAATGTTTTTGTTTGTTTGATTTAAAAAAAAATGCATGTGGTATGACTGTTTATAGCTGTTTTAACATAAACAAGAACCAATACGCTAATGGCTAATGTTTTTGTTTGTTTGATTTAAAAAAAATGCATGTGGTATGACTGTTTATAGCTGTTTTAACATAAACAAGAACCAATACGCTAATGGCTAATGTTTTTGTTTGTTTGATTAAAAAAAAAATGCATGTGGTATGACTGTTTATAGCTGTTTTAACATAAACAAGAACCAATACGCTAATGGCTAATGTTTTTGTTTGTTTGATTTAAAAAAAAATGCATGTGGTATGACTGTTTATAGCTGTTTTAACATAAACAAGAACCAATACGCTAATGGCTAATGTTTTTGTTTGTTTGATTTAAAAAAAAATGCATGTGGTATGACTGTTTATAGCTGTTTTAACATAAACAAGAACCAATACGCTAATGGCTAATGTTTTTGTTTGTTTGATTTAAAAAAAAATGCATGTGGTATGACTGTTTATAGCTGTTTTAACATAAACAAGAACCAATACGCTAATGGCTAATGTTTTTGTTTGTTTGATTTAAAAAAAAATGCATGTGGTATGACTGTTTATAGCTGTTTTAACATAAACAAGAACCAATACGCTAATGGCTAATGTTTTTTGTTTGTTTGATTTAAAAAAAATGCATGTGGTATGACTGTTTATAGCTGTTTTAACATAAACAAGAACCAATACGCTAATGGCTAATGTTTTTGTTTGTTTGATTTAAAAAAAAATGCATGTGGTATGACTGTTTATAGCTGTTTTAACATAAACAAGAACCAATACGCTAATGGCTAATGTTTTTGTTTGTTTGATTTAAAAAAAAATGCATGTGGTATGACTGTTTATAGCTGTTTTAACATAAACAAGAACCAATACGCTAATGGCTAATGTTTTTGTTTGTTTGATTTAAAAAAAAATGCATGTGGTATGACTGTTTATAGCTGTTTTAACATAAACAAGAACCAATACGCTAATGGCTAATGTTTTTGTTTGTTTGATTTAAAAAAAAATGCATGTGGTATGACTGTTTATAGCTGTTTTAACATAAACAAGAACCAATACGCTAATGGCTAATGTTTTTGTTTGTTTGATTTAAAAAAAAATGCATGTGGTATGACTGTTTATAGCTGTTTTAACATAAACAAGAACCAATACGCTAATGGCTAATGTTTTTGTTTGTTTGATTTAAAAAAAAATGCATGTGGTATGACTGTTTATAGCTGTTTTAACATAAACAAGAACCAATACGCTAATGGCTAATGTTTTTGTTTGTTTGATTTTAAAAAAAATGCATGTGGTATGACTGTTTATAGCTGTTTTAACATAAACAAGAACCAATACGCTAATGGCTAATGTTTTTGTTTGTTTGATTAAAAAAAAATGCATGTGGTATGACTGTTTATAGCTGTTTTAACATAAACAAGAACCAATACGCTAATGGCTAATGTTTTTGTTTGTTTGATTTAAAAAAAATGCATGTGGTATGACTGTTTATAGCTGTTTTAACATAAACAAGAACCAATACGCTAATGGCTAATGTTTTTGTTTGTTTGATTAAAAAAAAAATGCATGTGGTATGACTGTTTATAGCTGTTTTAACATAAACAAGAACCAATACGCTAATGGCTAATGTTTTTGTTTGTTTGATTTAAAAAAAAATGCATGTGGTATGACTGTTTATAGCTGTTTTAACATAAACAAGAACCAATACGCTAATGGCTAATGTTTTTGTTTGTTTGATTTAAAAAAAAATGCATGTGGTATGACTGTTTATAGCTGTTTTAACATAAACAAGAACCAATACGCTAATGGCTAATGTTTTTGTTTGTTTGATTTAAAAAAAAATGCATGTGGTATGACTGTTTATAGCTGTTTTAACATAAACAAGAACCAATACGCTAATGGCTAATGTTTTTGTTTGTTTGATTTAAAAAAAAATGCATGTGGTATGACTGTTTATAGCTGTTTTAACATAAACAAGAACCAATACGCTAATGGCTAATGTTTTTGTTTGTTTGATTTAAAAAAAAATGCATGTGGTATGACTGTTTATAGCTGTTTTAACATAAACAAGAACCAATACGCTAATGGCTAATGTTTTTGTTTGTTTGATTTAAAAAAAAAATGCATGTGGTATGACTGTTTATAGCTGTTTTAACATAAACAAGAACCAATACGCTAATGGCTAATGTTTTTGTTTGTTTGATTTAAAAAAAATGCATGTGGTATGACTGTTTATAGCTGTTTTAACATAAACAAGAACC
>CM059213.1:2933518-2998518 GCA_030347435.1 Clarias fuscus
ACACATAAAACATATAATGTTAACACATATAAACATACAGACATTCCAAAAACGCTATTACGAACACGGACTAAACGACAGAATTTTTTTTTTCTTAGAAAATTATGAACAAGAAAAGAGAGGAGGAAAAAATTATGAAATGACATTATTGTATAAGAACTGAGTTTAAAAGATTTTTGAAAACATTTAGACAGGGTAAGGAGTCCAAATTTAAGATATTTTGTAATGAATTCCACTCATGTGGGGCATATAAAGAAAAAGCAGTTTTGCCAAACTCTGTCCGTGTTATTGGAGAATGAAGAAGGAGTTTTATTGATGAACGTGTACTGTAAGTGTTAGTGCGAAGTGTCAGCAGATTGCATATAGGTACATAGGCACATAGGTAATTTACCCAATAAAGCCTTTGCAATAAATAGTAGGCAGTGAGATTTCCTTCTAAGATGCAATGATGTCCACTGCACCATGTCATATAGTTTACAGTGATGTGTTCTTGCTGCGGCACCAGTTACAAATCTCAACGCAGAATTATAGACAACGTCCAACTTTTTTAGATGGAATGAAGATGCATGCATATATATTATGTCACCATAATCTAATAATGATAGGAAAGTGCTCAGTACTAATCGCTTTCTGGCAGTGAAGGGAAAGCATTTTTTTAAATAGTAAAAAAATAAATAAATAAAATGAAAATTAGGATGAAGCTTTCTCAATATACTTTCTATATGGGCTCCAAATGACAACTTGCCATCAAGCCAGATTCCAAGATATGTGTAAGAAATTACCCTTTCTAGTTATGTGCCATCTAATGTTAAAAGAGTATACTCAGAAGACAAGCATGAGCAAGTAAATATCATAAATTTAGTTTTTTTGGCATTTAACACCAGCTTTATTTAAGAAGGGTCAACGGTAAAGAGTTGAAAGCACGCTGTTTGGAATCCATTGCTTCTTGCAATTATGGTGCGGTCGTATATAGAATTGTGTCGTCAGCATATTGCTGGGTCAAAACCATGCACATATTATTTATGTAAATGGAGAATAAAACAGGCCCCAAGATTGAACCTTGGGGCACTCCAGTTTTTACTATAAGTAACCTGGATCTAAAATCTTCTATAACTCACACTGAGTTCTCCCAATGAAATAATTGAAGAACTAGTCCAGAACAGTGCTACCAAAGCCTATAGCCTGAAAAACTTTGTAAAAGAAGACCATGGTCAACAGCATCAAATGCTTTTGTTAAGTAATTTTTTGTTGTCCAAAGCAGTGATCATATCATTTGTGACAGAAGTTACTGCAGTTATTGTACTATGGCTTTGTCTAAAACCAGACCGACTAGGGGATAAATAAGAAAAAAAAAAAAAGGTTAAAAAGACTGCAGCAGTGTAGGAGGTGAATCTGTTTAATGGCAATGCAACATTTCTGTGAAATCCTCAAAAGGACACAAAAGCGAGTGTCATTAAAAACATTTAATGTTAAAGTTTAAAGTTAAAGATTCCATTTGTTTTAATTACTTTAAATTTTTTTAATTGAAATTACTTTTTTTTAAATTACTTTTAATTTTATTTTTAATACTGTATATTTTATATACATTTTTAAATATTTTTTGCTGTGCAACGACTCATAGGAGTTTACATTATCTATTATAGGGATATACAAGCATGCTTCAGGAATGATTTATGGTTTATGCTCACAATCCAAGGTATATATATATATATACACACACACACACACACACACACACACCTTGGAGTGTGTGTGTGTGTGTGTGTGTGTGTGTGTGTGTGTGTGTGTGTGTGTGTGTGTGTGTGTGTGAATTATTTATTTAAGAGTGTCCTCAATGTGGAGAACATTTTATTTAATGAATGCATTTTTTATCATAAGCATATTGTTTACTTATTTTTTTATAATTAATACATTTATTTATTATTATTTATTATAATAAATATTATAATTAAATTTTTTATTTATTTATTATGCAGACTGTCATTTAAATTATACTTGATAAATGCTACACACACACACACACACACACACACACACACACACACACACACACACACACACACACACGGTCACACACGGCATGGCAGACACATGAACTCCTAGAAGATTTTAATAGGTCTAAATAGGAGCACTTAAATTCCAGTTACAGTAGACTTCAGGGAACTCTGACTCACTCAAGACCTGTCTGAGGCTACTTATTTATTTATTTATTTATTATTCATATTTTTCATCTTATCCTGTGGTGTCTCCTTCCTCCCACTAGTACCAATTGACAATCCAAACACACATCTACATTCTGTGTCCATCCTGGAGACAGGAGTCTCATTGGTATTTACTACCAAGTATATTACTTTTACTCTTATTACTTTTACCAAGTACATTACATTTAGCTCCAAAATGCGGATTTTTTTTTCTTCTTCCATGCTTATGCCCAAGCACCACCATTCTGACCTTTAAACTAAAAAAATAAACATATGTCACCTCTCGGCATCTGCCAAACCCTGTAAACTCTATTGTTAGATAGATACGTATGTAGGGAAATATTCTACCGTATCTACAGTACAGTACTAACATATTCATTACCCCAAAACTCACCAGCCACGTGTATTAACCTTTAAATATAAATTATATTCGTTATCTCCTTATGTACTTAAGAGGACATGCATATCTGTGAATATCAGGACAGTCTCAACATCCTCAAAGGTATAAAAATATATTTTCTTTCTTATCATATTGTTGCACTCTTAACTGAAATCCTATTAAACCACAATGGGCCTGAACTGAATAAAGGTGGTATCAGATACTAGTGCAGAAGGAAAACACAAAACAGTCAGTAAACACTCTCAGGCCCCATTAGCTGGTCTGTCTGGTTCCCCTGTGCTGTGTCAAGATAACTCCACATCACCCTGTACAAATACTCCTTTTAACCCGCATCTCCCGTGTCTAGACGTTATGTACTTTCACTCCTACCGAGCCAATAAGTATACACAGACAAGCAAGAAATAACACGACTAGAAGTGGAAAAATAAATTCCAAAGAAATTACATTAAAAAAAAAAAAAAAAATATATATATATATATATATATAGTTTTGGAGAGTCTGAAGGTGGACTGCCTCTGAGACAAATAGCTAGCTAGAAACCTTCCCAATGTCTCCCTATTAGCAGAATCCAGTGTAGTCTAGTGTAGTTAAAGAAATACAGCCTGGACCTGGCGTGACCTGAAAGTCGTCTTTGAGCTGTTTGAAGATCTGTTAAGAAGAACAACCCTCTCACTTTTATTAAAACAATACAACTGGAGTTATAGGTCATTGTAATTTCTTATAGTTGCTCTTATAGCTGCTAAAGGAAAACCTTAAAATGATTGTAGCAGCTAAACCTTTGTTGCTCAAAAATATCATGTGCATTGCTAACAGAACGTTTTCCAAATTGTTTAATCTCAAAATAAATTCAAATTCCTGTTTTTTTTTTTTTTTTTTTTATCATTCTGCACAGTATACTGTCAACAGGGGCGGATCTACCGGGGTGGCACGGGGTGGCAATTGCCACCCTAAGAAAAAGCCTTGCCACCCCATTTGCCACACCAGCACTCTGTTCTAAAAATAAAAGAGTTTTTTCATTTATCTGAAGTTCCAATCCAGATATCAGGTTCAAGTCAATCACACATCAGCCTTTATTTCATTTTTATAGGACAATGTAAAAATGTGCACCATAGTGTATACAATGAATAAGAATAGCGTTCCTTGAATCCACAAAAACCATGCAAGGGCGCTTGCTTCAGTGTTGCCACCCCTCATAATTTTAATGCCACCCCATGAATCATTTTCTAGATCCGCCCCTGACTGTCAATACACGATGGAGAGAATCGTGTATATTTTATATAATTATATTATTTATTAAATGACTTTATTACATAAGACTGCAATATCTCATTTACTTTGCATTCAGACCCTTCACTTAATACTCAGTTAAAGCAACTTTGGCGGCAATGACAACCGCATGTCTGCTTGTAAATGATGTTTCTTTTGGACGTTTCTTCAGTTCTCCTTGAGAGAATTGTTCAAGCTCGAGCAGGTTGAATGCACCGTGTCAGTGCACAGCCATTCTCAGTTCACTCCAGATCTCTGTCAGCTCTACTGGGATCAGGGCCAGACTCCCACATACTTGTTCTAAAGCCACTCGTGTGTTTTCTTGCCAGTACGCTTCCTGTCATTGTCTTGTGGATTATGTGAACCGTTGCCCAAGCCTGAGACCCAAGAGCACTTTGCAGAAGGTTTTCACTCGGGTCACGGCGTTTATGTTTCTGCATCCATTTTTTCCTCCTATCCTCTACTGATAAGTTTTCCATTTGCAAAAACAAACAAACAAAAAAACTTTCCCACAGCATGATGCTGGCTGGTTTTAATGGGGTGATGTGCAGTGCCAGATTCCAGATTGCAAATAGTTGAGTGATGTGTTTCGTCAGACCAGACGATTTTGCTCCTCATGGTCTCATCATCAAAGGTTCCTCTCCTGTCATGAGTCCCGACCTGTCTGCCTGTCTTTACCCATGGTGTCACTTTCCCCCACGTGTTCATGTTTTCCCTAGCCCATCATGTATCCTTCCCACCCCACTGTTCACCCCCATTCCCCGTTTTTTACCGTCCGCACACCTGGCCGAATACTCCAGCACTTAAGCATGCGCTTCTCTGTTTAACCTCCTGGCTTTGATCTCATGCTTCCTCATTTTTGACCACGGCTTTCGTTTCATGTTTTTCGATTATTGCCTCGCTCTTTGATTTCCCGGTCACAGATCTCTTCCGCTTCCGCTTCCTTGTGTTGCGATTTGGCTCGGACGCTCCGCTGATTGATCCTCCGACATCCGACCGCCCTCCTTTCTAAAGTTCCCATGTTCCCATGCATGTATAACCTGATTGAAAACTGTTATGAAAGTAAAAACTCCCTTTATTTTTTTCTATATAATCCCCTGCTACACTAATGCCCTTATCCCAGTGTTTCATTAGCGCTTGGTAGGAAGTTTTCTTAATTTACAGGATCCATAATCAGAAACGCGAGCCACCTCGATCAACATTCACAGACGTACAGTATAGCGTTCTTTAAAACATTTGAATATTTTTTTCATTGTGGCTATGAGTCTTCTGTAAATGTCCATCACTTTTTACACTCCGCGCACTTTGATCTTGTGAACATTTTATGTTCGCTTTTGGTTTTAGTGCTACTTTTGACATACTCAATTACAGTGTCTAAGAGCTCACTAGGGCCTTACAGGCGCAAGCTGTAGATTATACTGTACCTCCCTGACAGCATTTTATTTCCCACACCATGTAAGCTTGTTTATAAGGCTCTGTTCTGGGATATCGTCTATTCAGACTAATAATCGCCTTGGCTACAGTACATTCTTCCCAGATTCTGTATGATGATACTTTTAATTTTTACTAGTGACCTCTTACATTTATCTCTACAAGCCCTTACAATAATAATAAATAAATAAAAAACATTTGCAAGACAATAATTCCTACAGTATATGGAAGTAAAATCTTCCATATACTGTAGGAATTATGCCAAACTGACTTATTCTACTTTAATAAAGGCTATTCAAAAGCAACAAAAGTCTCACTCACTATTTGTCCATACCACTTATTCTGTTCTGGGTCGTTGGGGGCCCAGAGCCCATTCCAAGGGACCCGGGGCACTAGACGGGACACATACTCAAAGTGTCAGCAGTCCAGTTTCTAACATGGAGTACCTATAGGGTACAAGGCTGGACAGAACTCCATGCACACAGACCCAAGGCAGGAATCGAACCCTGGATTCTGGAGATGAGAGGCCAGAGTGGTTATGTTTTTATATGTTTTTAATTCTAAAATATACTTGAATAAACACCTGTTGTGTTTTAAATGCCATATTACTTTATGGTACTTATTTTGGTATTCTATTCTATTCTATTTTTTTTTTTTCCCCGATTTTCTCCCTAATTTAGTCGTGTCCAATTCCTCCCCGTCACTAAGGGGCTCCCACATTAAGGCTACTACTACCACTCAGCCGGGAGGGCCGAAGACTATCACGTGTTTCCTCCGAACCACGTGACGCCAGCCGACCGCATCTTTTCGAACTGCTCGCTCGCGCACCGTTGGGGGCGACGTAACACACTCGGAGGACAGCGCTATCCGCTCCCTCCGTCGCGCGAGCTCACAGACGCCCCTGACTGGCTGTAGAGCCGTGATTAATGTGGGAGCACTAAGTACCTCTCGTCCCTCCCCTCTGAGAGAGCTCGGCCAATCAGCTCTCTCTAGACCTCCGGCTGCGAGAGGTTACAGCACCACCCGGGATTCGAACTGGCGATCTCCGGATGATAGGGCGAGCGCTTTAACCACTGCGCCACTCGGAGGCCCTATTCTATTCTATTCTATTCTATTCTATTGTATTCTATTCCAGTTATTGTATTCCAAGTAACTCTATTCTACTATTCTTATTTGTTCTACTGTAAAAACAACGGCAAAAAAAAAAAAGCAAAGAAAAACCCACAAAAATGCTTCGCTTTTGATTCCTCTTGAAAGACAATGCATAATGTATATAAATAAAACAAAGGTTTTATCTGTAAATGGGTCAGAACCCTCTCTTTTAATGACTTTTAATGTCTGTTCGGCCAAATTCTTCTGGACAGAATTGAATAAAACTTCTTGAGTATCTGTCTGAAGTTTAACCTGCACCGTACTGTAAGTGCAATCAAAATGTTGAGTAAAAGCGATGTTACGAACAGATATGTGCCAGATTAATTAATCTTCTTTAAAATAAGCTACTAATAAGCTACTTGCTCAATGTAAGCAAACACCTGCACCAACAGATATTAATTAGAAAAGCTAAACTGAATAGTTTTACAATTGAAATAACAGTCGTATTAGCGAATTTTAACGCACAGGAGTCGTTTTTTAAGACAAAACTTTGCCTGATCTACTTTTTCGATTCCTCATCTCTAATTAAGCTCTGATTGGCTGATGATGAAAGAAGTACAACTAAGCGTCATCGAGGCATAAGATACTCAACCTTATAAAATGTCATTTCTTTGTATTAGTAAGTTAGACAGAGAGTTCTGCCGTACAGAAAGACAGACATGTACGTCGGCTTCAACCTGAAATAATATTATCATGGATCACATCAAAGCTCATAAGATTATTTTTAGCTTTAACCTTTTAACTGTTTCTACAAACTCTTTTCCCCATCAATGATGGGTACTAACACTAGTCAATCAATTAGAAAATTAGACTATGACATCGTTGGGTAGCTTTAAGTGCCTTTTTTTTTAACCATGCATTAGTAGTTACGTTTCCCCTGATAGTTTTAAGTTTCAAATTTTTTATTATCATATGCAAGGTAAAGACACTACTACTCTACAGTTTCTACTCTTGTTGGGATACTATTTGAAGTCGTTAATTTAATTTCCACCACAGTTCTTTGGCACAAGTTCTTGGCTTATTGATATAGTGGAGCTTGGAATGACTCCACGCTGCTCACGCCAGGGCCTACAGTAGGTTAAAAAATGAGTGCAGCTTGCCGAGGGACAGTTGAAGTAGTGCATCTAGCGTATTAGACTGACCGCGAGAAGGCAGCCTCTCTTCTGGGGCATGTTCTTAGAAGGATATTGGAGAAATCCGCGCTTGGGCTGACGAGCTCATTGTAAAGCCCACAAAGGGACCACTCTGGAGGGAAAAGCAGGTAGAATATAATCTGTGTGAAGCTGATTAAAAAAATGATGGCAAGATGGAAGAATAAGACTAGACATGAAGAGCAGAGAAAAGTTACAGTACTGCTCTCCTACCCAGATATATAATGTTTAAGCCAGTATGTGATGTGTGAGTGGATCGGTGTGGCTTTCCTGAGAAAGGAAGTTTCAGTTCAAGACAGCCAGATTTGTCGAAATGTAAGCTGAAAAATGCAGACAATGGTAAAGCTTTTAGAATGTCGGAAATGGAAGTGCAAAACAGAGAGAAGCGCTCTCATCTCAAGCATAAAAATGTTCATAAACTTGCTTGTAATGCTGGTTTGCAGTGTCCTAAGTCAGTTTTAGATCTTGACCTTGATGGACCGCCGCGTCTGCACCTTTCCCCCTGCTCCGAAGGCACCGATATCATCACCCTCTATGGCACCACCATTAGCCACGACGCAAGACAGCCAGAGGTACAGGAGACCCTATGTCAGATGAAAGCTGGAGAGCCACGCCTCCGAGTGGCGCAGTGGTAAAAGCGGTCGCCCTATCATCCGGAGATCGCCAGTTCGATTCCCGGGTGATGCTGTAACCTCTCGCAGCCGGAGGTCTAGCGAGAGCTGATTGGCCGAGCTCTCTCAGAGGGGAGGGATGAGAGGTACTTAGTGCTCCCACATTAATCACGGCTCTACAGCCAATCAGGGGTGTCTGTGAGCTCGCGCAACGGAAGGAGCGGATAGCGCTGTCCTCCGAGTGTGTCACTCCGCCCCCAACGGTGCGCGAGCGAGTAGTTCGAAAAGATGCGGTCGGCTGGCGTCACTTGGTTCGGAGGAGACACGTGATCGTCTTCGGCCCTCCCGACTGAGTGGTAGTAGTAGCCTTAATGTGGAGCCCCCTAGTGACGGGGAGGAATTGGACACGACTAAATTAGGGAGAAAATCGGAGAAAAATCCCCCCAAAAAAGCTGGAGAGCCTGAGCAGTCAGCAACAGCCACTGCAGAGCATGAGGGACTGTGTGTGAGGGTCCATCACTGCTAAAGCCTTTACAGTTTGGATGGACACGACAAAGATCTTCTTTTCAATGCAAACAACAAGATGGAGAAAAAGTTTCCCAGTGCTGTGCATCACATGGGACACGGAGGAACAATATGTCATTCACGCAGAGAAACTTCTAAACCAAGAACGGCAGAAGAAACAACGTAAGCGTGATATTGCACAAAAGGCCCTGCTCTAGATGGTCACTGCCCAGGCCCAGCAAGCTGCAGGATCAGCTTTCAGAGGTGGAGACGGGAGGATTGGCGAGGCAGAGGACGTGGACGTGGACGGGGGAAGATCGAATGGATGCTATTGGTGTGGCTCCAGTGATCATTGGGCGAGAGACTGCCCCAACTTGAGGTTGGTGGATGAAACACAGAATGGTGATTGAGGATAGGGGAGGGGCGCAGAGGAAGGCTTTCCAGAAAGGTTGGGTGAGTCACAATTTTCTATGCATTGAAAAGAAGATAAGCGTAATCTAACCCTACCTTATCCTGTTACTGATATAGGTCACACTGAAACTGCAATAGTCTTTTTTGAACAGAAGTATGGACCTACTGTAAGAGCACGCATATGATGATGTATACCTTAGATTCATATGCAAAAAATTCCTACCCTTCGTCTCTATGTAAATAAAGTACCTTTCTGGTTCATTCAGAAGTGAGCAGATCAATTATTAAGTTTGTTAAACCTCCTAAGCTGAGCAAACGATTTTGGCGCACCCATTCACTGTTTGTTCATCAATTCCACAAGTCTCCCTAGTCACGTGGGACGACTCTGAGTGGAAGGACATTGGTCCTTGGCTACTTGGAGAGGCAAAAAGGTGCGATTGGAAACCCATCACGGACCCAATGGTTTGTTTCAGCCCAAGAGTGGGCACATACTGTATAGTATGGCTCTTAAGTGGGTAGTTCCTGCTGAGAGATGACTCTGATATTCAGTACACCCTAGCACAGCTTGCTCCAGATGGTCACCAGCCGATTTTCCTAACACGTTGTGGGCCCAAAACAAATATGATGCAAGTTCAATCAAAGGAACTGAAGTGATGGTGATCACCCCAAAGTCAAAATTTAGGTCCTACAAACTTCATATAGTATCCCCTTCTACCCGAGTCTTTAGCTGAAATAACTCGCCAGCAGTACATCAGCATAAAGCAAACCATACAGTATCAAAGCTACAATTTGTACACACATGGGTCACATCTTTAGGTCAAATTGTTTCGGCACAAGAAAATTTCTCTGGTAGTAATCCAAAATATTCCATAATACTGAAAAAATAATAATAAATTGGATAATAAAAAGTTATAAATATGCCATTCTCGAGGCCACAATGATAAATAAAATAAATAAATAAGTAAAACAATAATAAATAAAAAATCGATCTTCAGCTTTTCTCTCAGCCAAATCAGATCATGTAACAGCAGGATTACCCATGTGTTCGTGTCCAGTACCAGAAACTGAAAAGGCAGGTGTAGCCTAAGGATATATAGTGGGTTACAGATTTTTTTTTAATACTAATGATATTTTTAATAATAATGCATAGTTCTAACCGTGTAACTCTTTTTTTCTACAGAACACAAAGTGCTACTTTGCCGACTGTTAAACAACTTTGCTCCCCTGTGAATATAATATAAAAGTGATCGTGGTTGGATCAGCATTTTGTGATACAGAATCATGTGCTAACCGCGGTTTGCAGTGGTGATAGCGCCACAAATTTTTAAAAGTGTAAATGTAGTGCTCATACTAACAAATGGAATTCTATCTCAGAAAAGCAGATGCAGCAGCGAAGGCCACTGAGAAGCTTTCTCTTTCCTATAACCATAACATGTTTGTGTCTGATGCTCTCATCCGCACAGCTAACCTTGAAGAGCTGCAGAGCACAGCCACTCCAGAAGAGAAAACAGTCTGATGAGAAGCGGGATACAATAACAAGACATGTTTACCTAAAAAGCTATTTCCTTTCTATGTTAAGTTGACACATGGCTAGACCATGTGTCAGAAGAAAATAGGCGCAACAGTATCTCTAGACACTAAATGTTTTGTAGTGGATATGTTCACAAAGTGGATTGTGGCTTTCCCAACCGCTAAACAAGATGCAAGTGCAATAGCCGATGCACTTCTAACTGAAATTATTCCCAGATGGGGAATCCCTGATACGATTGGCAGTGATAATGGTCCCCATTGATTAATCATGCTCTGCAAAAAATAAGTTTGGGCTTTGATCTAAAACAACACTGCGGATACCATGCAGCAAGTGGTAGAGCAGTGGAGAGAGAGAATGGCATGCTGAAAAACAAATCGGCTTTTTACTTGGGTAAAAGCCCTCCCACTTGTTCTCATGTACAGTACATGCGAACCTAAGCCCAATTGCGATACTGTTTGGCAGGCCTCCCAACGCAGGTATAGGGCCAGCTGCTATCACAAGCAAATTCTCTGGACAATGTGAAGATGAAATGCTTACCTATTGCACAAACGTGTCCTCTGCTTTGTCTGTAGTCCACAAACGGGCCTTGCCAGAACCCAAGCGAACAGACAGACCTGCACAACCTGAAGCCTTGGGGATTTGATTGCGGCAAAGACTTTGGGAGGAAAAAGCTGGAGAGCTAAGAGGTGGCAGGGACCATTGCAGATTCTACTCATGACGTGGACAGTAGTGAAAGTCACAGAGCGAGCGACGTGGATCCACGCAAGCCACTGTAAACGGGTTCAACATCAATTGATAGTGAAAAGACAGCCACAGGTTGCCCCTGACAGTGTTTTGAAGCCTTGTGAGGTGGAACAAATGCAGATTGGACATGCCGAGCACCAACAATCATCAAGAAAGGCAACAGCTCACCGTACAGGTAGCTTAGATTGCTTAGCTAACCCCACTGGTACCTCATGAATAGCCTTGAGGACATTCTCAAACGACTGTTTCCAAAAGCTCAGGGCCATTAAGTAAGACATTAAGACAAGTAAGACATTACTGTGCATGTTAATTGGTCACACTCAAAACTGCAAGCAGAACCTGATGATGAGACAACTAACAGGTAAAAGCTACATCTTGCTAAAACATGTCAAAGATGGAAAAGAAAAAGGAATGCCGACAAGAGAGAATGCGGGAAATCAGTGGACGCCACTGTTGAATGAGGATGATTCAACACCTGGATGGCCACCAACCCCACGGAGCACTGACTATTTTCTGACACTAGATCCTGAAACAGACAATGAGGATGAATTGTAATTAACCAAGATCTGACAATGAATGAAATTGTACCTAATGTTAGGAACCTCCACTAGAGGTCACTGTTCTTGTCTGTCTTTTGTAGTTTTGTTGGCCGACTCAGTTTCCCAGAAGGCACCTCGGTCAGGCTCACCTGAACCGAGGTGGCTCATTAAAGTTTCTATAAATAGCAGTTTGTTCTGGGAAACTGGTTCGAGCATTGTTTGTTGGTATGTTTGTGTATATATATATATATATATATATATCCTTGTACTGTCAAGTGGGCATTCCTTTTTGTTTGGTTTATGTTTTGTAACATTTGTTTTCAACAGGGCTCTTATTAGTTTTCCTTATATTCTGTGTGTTATTGGATTCATGGAGCTGTCGTGTTCAGTTAGGCTGTGTCTCCTCCCTAACTGACTGTGCGTCCCTAGTGTCTGTCTTCTGGTTTAATCCTTTGTGTGTAGCTTCCCTTTCTGTTTAGATTTGTGTAGCCACATGTGGGCTTAGCCGCTAGTAGGGTTAGCCGCTAGTAGGCCTTGACTGCTGGTAGGGTTAGCCTCCAGTAGGCTGGCCTCTAGTGGGATTGACTAATAGTGGTTCTGGTCGCTAGTAGGTTAGCCGCTAGTTTGGTATAGCCTCATGTGTGCCCTGCCTTTTGTGTTCACTTCCCCCCCCCCGCCCCCCCCCCCCCCCCGCCGCCCCTATTAGGTCAGTACTAACTCCATTAGCTACTAACCTGGTTAGGTCAGCATCCAGCGTCCCCATATTCCATATAGCTACTGACCCAACTAACCACTAACCCAGCCAGTCTAGTCCCTGTCTAGCCCTGTCTCTAGTCCAGCCCCCTGTCTAGTCCTGTCTCTGTTCCCCTGGTCCTGTCTTCAGTCCTGTTTCTAGTCTGTATCCCTGGTCCTGTATCTAGTCTCCAGTCCTGTCTCATGTCTCGTCTCCAGTCCTGTCTCATCTCTAGTTCCCCTATGTGTCTTTAGTTAGCTCCAGCTCCATGTTTCCTCATCTTCAGTTCCCTGTGTTGGTGCTCAGTTCCCTGTGTTCAGCTCCTGTTCCTGTGTTTTTTTTCCTGAGTCCTAATTATAGTTTAAGTTTATTGTTTGTTTGTTTGCTTGTGTGTCTGTTTTTAGTTTGTTAATAAAAAGACTTTCTGTTGAACAACCCCTCTGCGTGCATGCCTACCCTACATGCCCGCTGCAACATCAGCCGGTCTGGCCAGTACCACCACCTAGGCCATGACACCTAAGGCTTTCTCACTGTGAATGCTGTGAATTCGCTAATATGCGGGTTCTAAACACAGTCTAATCCTTTCTTTACCTACGTGTATGATAGCATAACTGAAAACCGTTTGAAGATTGAGAGGTGATGTATGAAAGGTATTCCTGTTGTAATATATGCTTCAAATTTTATAGTTAACTTTGCCCTCAAGGACAAAAAGTAGGGATATGTGGTCGAAAAATTTTAATCAACTATGAGTATCTTACTAAAGGTCTGCATAATCATGGGTCGGTTAGAGTTGCAGACTTGGAATTTGTGTCCAGAGCGTAAAGGCCTTGATCTATATAGACGTCAGCGTCAGAAGATGTAACTCGCCTGCTTATCAGCACTCGAGGGAACAGCTCTGTTTTCTTGTGTCACCATGACCTGCTCTATTAGAATATATAAGCAGAGTTGAAAAGTAACGAATGACATTTACTCGCGTTACTGTAATTGAGTAGTTTTTTGTGTACTTGAACTTTTTAAAATAGTTTTTAAAATCTGTACCGTCATTTTACTTTTACTTAAGTATGTTTTGTTTGAAGTATCTACGGAGTAAATAAATAAATGAATGAAAATGACAAAAAATAAAAATAATGCAACAGGGAAGGAAAAAACTGCACTCTGGAAACCAATGCACCTGCGAAAAACTATTCATTTATTGGCTTTATTATGCACTAGGTGTTCCTTCAATTAAAAACAACTAGTTTGAGATTTATATCCACTTGTCTTTTTTGAACTACACTAGAATCCCCCTCCCCACCCTCGCTGTTCAAAAAAGTAACTCTTAGTTTGAGTAAAAGTAACTTTTACTTTGAGTAGATTTTTTTATGAGCTACTTTTTACTTTTACTTGAGTAGATTTTTATAATGGTAACTTTACTTGTACTTTAGCAAAATTTCACCGAAGTAACAGTACGTTCAGTTTTTAATTAAACTTTTAAAAAAAAAATTTTTATTACTCTTTCTACCTCTGTACAGTATATAAGGCACTGTGTGGAAGGGGTGGGGCACCCGTCTCTTGCAGATGCTTTTGCGGTTTGTGTAACAGAGATGTCTGGCGCTCTTCAAACAAACCTCTACTCTTGTTGCGATCCTATTAGAAGTCTCCAGTGTTGTTAATTTAATTTTCACCACAGATGCTTATAAATATTATAATTAAGTTTTTTTTTTTTTTTTAAATAAAATGACGAGAATATTTTTAGTCTTAAAATGTTCTCTATCTGTATTATGCTTTGTGAAGACACTAAAGTGTTTGTGTACAGCTAAACCACTCTTAGCATGAATTTGGTCTTGGCCAAGCAGAACGTTTAATTATTAACAAATTGATTCATTTGTGTGTGAGTAATCTGTACAGTATATGCAGTATAAACTTGTTTGAGTTAGCTATCTAGCTTGTTATCTTTCTGATTTGGCGAATGAATCCATTAAGCAGGTGGGTAATCTGTGATTAAGATGTGCATCTCATCGTCCCTCTGGGTTTAAACAAATTCAGTTAATGATTTAATAAGAGCAAATATGAAATGTGTGCTAGAGGATTTGCAAACACACAAAAAAAGGACATTTTGTACGAACACAAAACCATTGTTGATTTACAGTACATATGATGTCGCGATTCAGTTTTCAAAATGCCTCCTGTCTAACAGCACTTCACCGCTGGACTTGGCCAACTGGGAAATTATGCATTTGGATTTTGCATCCAGCTTGTGTATGGTCGCGATTTAATTTTATTGTCATTGCGCACGGTACACGTAGCAAGCCAATGAAATGGAATTAGCATCTAATCAGAAGTGCATACGTGACCTATTTACCATAAATTAAAATGTAGAAAGGTTTCGCAGGTGTGTGAGCGCCCTATACACAGAAGGTGTGGAAAGTTTTAAAAATAACACCCACACACTCTTACACAGTATATCTGTGCAAACGTTGTGCAGGGGAGGACGCTTGTCCAAGATAACATGTGATGGAAAAATCATTGATTACTGTATGTCTTAATTGTATGTACTGTATTAATGTAGAACGCTTTAAGACTTGCCTGCTGAATTGGAGAAGGACAAAGCAGAGGAAAGAATAGAAACAAACTGATTGTAGTCACCGTTGAATGATAAGGTGAAGACATCTGTTCAGAGACAGATAGGGAAATTGGTCTCCTTGTACGGTATGCGGGAACACTGTGTACACGGCTTAAATTATTTTGGCAGAGAAGTTTGTTTATATAAGGCAACGGATGGAAGAGAGAGAGAGAGAGAGAGATCACTTTCTCCGTGTTTTGTAACTGCAGAAGTTTTGGTTAACTTTTGTTCCTTTGCCCTTACTCAGTACTTGTCTTTATTGTTTTTCTGGACTTTCGCAACAATTCTTGGCGCAGACGGGAGGATTCTGTGCTTAAGAACGAAACAGGAGAATCCCAGCGAGGCGCATGCGTGTTGGCACCTTGAAGGCCTTTCGCTTCTTCTCGAATGCTTAGCACCCTAGCGTGAGAGGATCGGGGATTCACCATGTCGCCTAAACACTGGGATCAGTTAAAATAAATAAGAATATGTGGCAAGGAAATGATATGTTTTTTTAAAAAAGTAAATGACATAAAACGAAAGAAGTGCGCTTTCTCACAACGACTGAGATGAATTTAGACTTGGATTTATGACACGGGACAGGGACCCATGGAGATGCTTTTCAAACTTAGCTGAGGCGCCGGAACTGTTCAATTTGAAACCTGACCGCGCATCAATCGACGCTTTCTGCGCAGGGTGTTTATGTTGTATTTTTGAAAATAAATGTCTACTGTCAAATCCAAAATGAGTGTGAGTGTTAATGATTTGGAATGGTCCAACTGTCTTATTAAAAATTATTCAAGTAAAATATCATAAATATGAAGCACGTATTGGAACAGAAAAGTAGCTGTCAAATATGAGAGAAATGCAAACATAAAAATGCAGCTTATGCCTATATTTCCTTGTACTCGCATATCAAGACGTTGTGCGTTATTCAAACAAAGACAATGGAACCATGAAATGAAACAGTTTATTCATTGACTGCAACAACATCCTATTCAATCTGTTGATGTTCCTTCCTCTGTATCACTAGTCAGTTCTCCTCCATCTAAAGTTGAGATTTCATCCAGGCTTTAAGCACTTGCTTTCGCACAGCAGGTTTTGCATCTTTCTTTTTGTTGTTGGCTGGGCTTGTGCTACTGCCAGAGGTCTCCGTTTGTGTGTCCTCCAGTGTCTGTCTGCAAGACAGTATAAAAGCAAGAAGCAAGAAATTAGCTGAAGGCTGCAACCATACCAGCTGGCACAAATTAAATTCTTCCAACGTTCAAGTTTTTTTTCACAGCAGTCACAGATTGCACTGAAATAGTGCTTTTGTGGATCATCAGTATCTCAAATTTCATGACATTTCACTCTTTTGTATTTTAGACAGATAAATTATCTGGGCCTTTAAAGTAAGCAGACAGGAGGAGCTGTAGGACAGGATCATCCTGCAGTATGTATTGTATATGTATTTAAAATGTCACCACGGGATCCACACACAATTACCAGGAGATGCCGTGATAACATGGGATTCCCTTTAGCAATGTCAATAACCTTAGTCCTTAATATTTACTTACCGTTAGCTGGTAGGCTCTCTGCTGGACACTGTCCAGTTTGAAAGATAAAGGTACAGTAGACGGTGTCGCGGGACAGAGCGGTTCTGATTCAATCACACCGGATTGGTTTTCATACTACTATTTGTCCTTTCCTCTGTCGATCTTCATCACTTCAGCCGTGCCGTGTGCTGTACGCGTGCGCCTAATATGGGTTTTTATGTGTAATGTCCGATTGTCTTTGGACGTTGTATTTGTCCGCCTAAATTTCGAGCAAACACTGCACTTCAGCATGACTTCACAGAGATTCTGTAAAAGCAATATTTGCCTGTTTACGGAGTCCAATAGTGATTATATCACTTTCGCTTTTGAGCACGAGAGCTTGGGACCCATAAATCGTTCCTGGGAAAACCTCTGAGGTCAGTCTAAGGATTGGTTCACGAGCTCTGAACGATTGCATTCTCACAGACAAAACTGGTCCCGGGGCCGAGTCTGCCCGGAACTGGTTTGAGAAAATGAGCAGAGAATATCAGTGATTAATCACACTGACGCAAGTATGACTTGTGTTCTACAGAGCGCCAAAAGAGATCTTTTCTCCCAATGGCCATAAAATTATACGACTCTTCACTTGTGTACACTATAAACAGAGTCAGTGTCAGTAACAACAACACAATATTATCATGCAACTGGACAACCTGTGCAATATTTACCAATGGTCTTGAAATGCTCGATGCTAGAGCAATGAGATGTGTTAAGGGAGCTTTACGCTAATCTCAGGAGGTATGTACAGTAGGCAAATGAGGATGTACTCCATCATTAGACGTTTCTGATAATATGACAGACATGCACAATGGTTTGTGCTGGATGTGCTACGCCATGTCCTTGAACTGGGTAGCAATTTCTCTTAGAATGCTGACATCATGCAGACAACACATCTTCTAGCATACCAGTAACCACCATGGCCGTCTTGCAGATATCACCTTACTACAAACAAACAGGGAAGCTAAACGCACCCATCCCTCACTTAGTGCACTACTTATGTACCGTACATATCACCAATCATACAGAAGGTGGTTGTATAAATGGTAAAACAGTTCCTAAATGATGACCGAGATTGTCCTTTGACAGACATGGTAATGTGGGAGTGTGGGTCATCCGCATATGCGACCGGTATGTACAGTACTGTAGCTACCAATGTCTCAATATTAGCGGCTTCATAGACCACATAAAGAAAACCCAGAACACTATCTTGACAGAGATTAATGAACCCTATGGGGGGGGGGGGGGGGGGGGACTCCTGACTGGCCTAAAACTCCTAAGTGACTCTGTCCTGTTTAAAGCCCAAGAAGGTTATGAAGTATGCAAATAGCTTGCAATAGGTGCAAAAGTTTAAAAACTGCTTTTGTTAGTTTTTGTGATCTCTTATGCATGCATTAGAGTGGTATTGATTTAAATCTTTAAGTTGTCATAAAATAAAAAATAGGGGATCTGTGATGAAAACATTATTTTTACTCATGCATCAATTGTGCCACATAGACTGTGGAAGATGTAAAACTTGCTTGCTGAATTGGAGAAAGAAACAAGGCCGAAGGTAGAATCGAAACAAACTGGTTGTCCTCACCACTGAATGATGAGCTGAGGATATCATTTCAAGCACACATGCTAAACAGAATATACATATAAACATCTCTGGATCTCTGTATTATACACGGTATGAATATGGGTGAAATACTGTATATAGTAGTGCAATGATAAGATAATTTATGAATGGTGCAAAGATGCATAGTGGATAAATCGTTGCAATATAGACTGAGCGTGTAAGTGCAGTAGTGTAGTGGTTAATATTCCATAATCTGGTGTTCAGTAAAGTAAGAACCACGGGGAAAGTGTAATGCTAACTGGCAAACCTACGGATAATTACACCACAGGTTTCTGTTCAGGCAGGTCCGGTTTGGGCAGCCTCACACTCAGTCGTTTGGCAACCGGAGGGAACGGAGCACTCGTCACCTGGATCTCAACACCTAATATCTATATATATCAATATGGGATATTAGGTAGCACCAGGAATAAGAGGGAGTCGCTCCAATAAAAGGGGTTCATTGTTCATTGTTGTGCCTGTCTTTGTGTTTAATTAATAAACCAACGTTGCTTGCCTGCAGTTCACGTTACACCAACGTTACCTTGAAGCCCTAGACTGGGCCTCGGCATAAACTTCCTAGGGTTTTTTTTCCCACATGCCTCACTCCACACCATAACAGGAAAAGCTATTTTTCAGCGTGTTTGTATGGTCGCTGAGTCATCTATAGCACCTGCCTGATGGGAGAAGTGTGAATATCCCATGACTTGGGTGAGAAGTATCTTTGATGGTACGTACCTCTCACCATTTGTGCTCCATGGTGGGAAGCTGCATGATTCTTTGTGCGGTTTTCAGCACCCGCTTTAAGGGCAGAGCGAATGCCAGACCACACTGAGATGCAGTTTTTGAGGATGCTCGCACCAGTACAGTGGTAAAAGTTGTCCAACATCCTGGGGAACAGGAGTCTTCTCAGGAAATAGGAAATAATGCTGATGTAAAGTTTTAACCAAAAGAGAGGAGTTTGCCGACCGGGTAAGGTACACCGAGATGTGGGCTCCAAGGTACTTACAACTGAGTGCAGGCTCAACAACAACTCTGTTGATGAAAATGGAATGTGAATGTGACTGCCAACTTATCTGAAATAAACAATGACCTTTCTTGTCTTCTTGGTTTTGAGTTCCAGATTATTGCCCTCACACCATGCTAATTGGTGCTGGATCCCTATAAGCCTATCACCATGGTGGTCTTGTTGGAAGCACAGCCGTGAGTTAAAACGGAGTATAACAGGGGAGCCAATATGCATCACTGGGGAACTCCAGGGCTTGGGGTTGAGACTGGAGGAGTGAAGTTTGTTTAGTCACACAGCCTGTGGTCTGTTTGTAGGGAAGGTCAGGATTCAATTACAGAATGCTCTTCTGATCATAAGCTGGCCTGGCTCTACTGCAAGCTGAGCTAAAATTGACAATCTGACAATGTGACTCAGGGCAGTATGGGTAACACTGAAAATGGCATCTTCTAATGACCTTTCGGGGTAAATTGGTATGGATCCAGGGTGGGTTGCAGACAAGTTGGGCGGCTTTAAGATGGGTGAGGGCCAATCTGTCAAAGCATTTTGCAGTGACGGGGTGAGTGAAACTGGAGGAAAGTCACTGAGACCTGTTGGACCAGAATGCTTTGGCACTGGCACAATGGTAGCAGATTGCAGATAAAGCAGGTGCCTCATCCAAAGACATGTTAAATATGTGCATGAAGACCTCATGTAGAGCTGCTGCGCACATGCTCTAAATATATGGCCAGCGATGCGTCTAAGCCAGATGTTTTCCGTGCCTTCATGTTGCTCAGGGAGAGTAAGGATCACTGCTCACCTAGTAATTGCGCCACCTTGAGCACAGGTTTCTATGTTCTTTTTTTTAAATTTTTTTTAACGAAATGAGCAAAAAAGTGGTTGAGCTTATCGAGGCAGAGTCGATTAGAAGTGCCTTGCTGGGTGGTTTAAAGTCAGTGATCTCCTGATATGATGTGCAGTAAATGAGAACGGGAAGTCGCTTATTTAGTGGACATTCCACAACGTTAAATGCAGCTATAAAAAGACACCAGATGTAATCATTTGCGAATTCCTATTGTATGGAATGAAACACTTTAGGACATGCCGTTGTCATAACCTAATTTAGTTTGAAATGGCAGTAGGAATTCTGCTTAATCACCTCATCCTGCTACTGATAATTTTTCTGTGACAGGATGAGTATTTCACTGAAATGTTCTTCGTGACGAAACGTAACGTAGCGTCATCTGCTAAGAGACTCCGGTCAATCTGGCACATACTGAATGACTGAACAGCAGCTTTTTCCTCCAGGTTATAAGGGCATTAAACAAACACTCAACCTGACCATTGCTTGCTAAATTTAGCGCACAGTTGCACGCACACACACACACACAGAGTCACTTGAACACAGTGACTTTATTACATAGCATTGCACATGCATCACAGATTACAGCTTAGTTCTGTATAATTTATATTTATATTTATATTGTATAAAGTTGATCTCATTGTTTTCCGAGTCCGATTTTACTTGTACTGCACATACGTATTTCCTAATCCCTCTTTATTGTATTATTGTTTTATTATTATTATGATTTTTATGTGTATTTATTATTCTTTTTCATTCCAGTTATTTTATTTATTTATTTATTTATTTTATTTATTATTTCTAAAAAAAAATCTGAACTGTTTGGAGTTTGTTGTATTATTGTTTTATTATTATTATGATTTTTATGTGTTTTTATTATTCTTTTTCATTCCAGTTATTTTATTTATTTATTTATTTATTTATTTATTATTTCTAAAAAAAAAAATCTGAACTGTTTGGAGTTTGTTGTATTATTGTTTTATTATTATTATGATTTTTATGTGTTTTTATTATTCTTTTTCATTCCAGTTATTTTATTTATTTATTTATTTATTATTTCTAAAAAAAATCTTGTACAACCATGTACAGTATGTGACAAATAAGATTTTTGAATCTCAAATCTTATCTCGCATAGCATACAGTACTTACTCTCTTTTTGTTGATTTATTATTTTTTTTAATCTCTTGAACCTCCCAGTATTTGAACTCATCCGTCCATTAGGAAAGCGGAAAACACGCACACAAAACAAAAAACAAAAAAAAAAACCAAAAAAAAAAAAAAAAAACCCCACCCTTTTCAGTAACTACTGTTTCTCTCTCGGTTATGCCGGTAACTCTTTCATTCGGTTACTCTTTCCAGTAAGTTACAGCAAGTCATGTGGTTCACTTCAATTGATGGGAGACTGTGAGGCTATAGGAAAACATATCAAATAATTTCCGCAATGACTCGAGATCAGGGTACGGATACAAAAAGGACTTAATGAGTCCGAAGAAATCACATGGTGAAAATGTCATTCGTGAAATTATTCTGAGAGCCCGAGGAGCCTGAAATATAAAGCAAGATGGATTTCAATTCTGTCTGAATCACCGTGGAGTTGTCTTTATAAAACTTTGTTTTTTTTTTTCCCCCAAAGCGTTTCTCCCACCAAACCTGAGGAATCTCGAGGGTGTGAAAACCTCTTCAATGAACACTAAGATCTTAACTCTTAATAACAGACGCAACATTATTTAATGAAAAAAAATAAAAAATTAACACTATCCGAAATCAGACTACTTAAAACCACAAAAAAATGTTTCCTTCTATATGAGTCCATCTGTTCTTCTAGTCAGTTCACTTCCCCTTAATCCTGACAGTAAAATGCTGGTTTCAGCTTCTCATGCAGCCAGAAGTAAGCTTTCCAATCACACTGCACCTCTGGATGGCCTTTCTGTTTCATCATGTGCAGCAGTGAAACACCTCGGGGTGATTATAGATTCCAGCCTTTTCACTCAAAGATTCTGTGGATAATATTACTAAGGTAGCCGTCTTATATTTTACTTGGCTTAGAGTTTTAATTCAGGCAGAAAGTGGGGTTTTGTGTTTAGATATTTTGACGGGGACTACAATGAGTGTGTGATTTAAGAAGTCTGTCTAGACATAGCAGGGTGTTTTTGACAGTTTTTAAAAACGCTGCAGTTTTCGGCCTTTGGTCTACAAGCACACGCAATTCTGGTCATTGAAAACTGAGCTTTTGGAAGACTCTGACCAAAGTGAAACTTTTCCAAAACCCTTCTGTGGTGTCGTGTGGTCACGAGGGAAACTGAGATTCTGACTTGGGGTGACATCACATTTTAC
This sequence comes from Clarias fuscus, assembly GCA_030347435.1. Lineage (NCBI taxonomy): Eukaryota > Metazoa > Chordata > Actinopteri > Siluriformes > Clariidae > Clarias > Clarias fuscus. The sequence goes on from CM059213.1 coordinate 2,956,123, forward strand.
GTGGACAAAGCTGTTTAGGTGTAGATTCGTCTCAACATGTGTTATTGGAAGTGTTGCCACATAAGGAATCAGGAAGTGCAATGAGCGTGTTGTCTTATGGACGCATAGGAAAGTTGAAATTATATTATTTAAAAAAAAAAAAAGGTTTTAATATCTATTCTGGAACATTCACACAGGGATACAGGGATATATTCTCACAGGGACTGATAATTCTGATGTCTTGGGATGTTTCACTAGACCTTAAGTTGATCTACTGTAGCTCTTGGTGCTAATGTGAAAATAACCTGTAATCACAAGTTACACAAATGATGTTCTTAGAAATCTTAAAATTATCTTAAAAACAATTTTAGAAATGTTTCTTTTAAAAAACAAACCTCACATCTGATGTAAAATGCAGTTGTTCTTGGTTCTTTTCTCACATTCCCGCTGCAATATTTTTCATGGATGAAATTATCTAAACAATTCTAAACAATTCTAGAAACTTTTTCTTTGAAAACTAACGCCACATCCGAGGTAAAAGTTGAGGTTTTTGATTATTTCCTCTCATTAACACTGCATATATATATATATATATATATTTTATTTATTTATTTATTTATTTTTTTTTACCTTTAACAGTTATGAGCTCTCAATGTTAATTGTAACTTTAGAACATGTTCTTTGGTTCACTCTTGGTTTTTCTGTCACTAGAACATCAAGTATAAACATTACTTTAGGTATAATTGCCAAGTCCAATTACACTACTTTTGGTTACACAAATTCTTTACATAACAACTATATCTAAGGTAAAAAAAAAAAAAAAAAAAAAAAAAAATATATATATATATATATATATATATATATATATATATATATATATATATATATATATATATATATATAAATATATAACTTGTTTTCTTTGTCACTCATGTATGAAATCTTAGTTGCACAAATGACTTCCTTCAAAATCTTAAAAGAAATTAAAAAAAGAAACCTTTTCTTTAAAAACTAACCCCACACCAAAGGTACATGTTGTTGTTTTTGATTATTTCCTCACATTCCCACTACAATATTTATATCACTTATGAAATGATATCAAGAAGTTTAAACAAATTTAGAAAACTAAAAACTTTTCTTTAAAATCTAACAATACACCTGAGGCAAAAGTTGAAGTTCTTGATGGATTAGACTTGTTTCCTCTGTCACTAAACCTTTATGAATGAAATTTATTTTAGTTGTAAATGCTGTGTGTAGTCATTTAATTTTAGAAGCTTTTTTATTTTAAATAATTAGTTGTTACTAATTGCACATAATTATTGTGTCTGTCAAAAATCCTGTTCCACTCTTAGATTTCTTATCGGGATTTTCCTGAGTGAAAATACACATGCCACGTTTTATTCTCATAGCACTTGTATTATTGACAGCACAACGTTTGAAAAAACAAACAAACAAACAACAACAACAACAACAACAACAACAAAAAAAAAACATTAAAAACTGTAGATCAGCTTTGATCATTTTGTGGTTATTATGTTGAAATTTGGGCATTGTGCGTGCATGAAATTAAACCTTGCCTCCAGGCAAAATGCATTTACACGAACTCATAATGTTCATAGACATTTTGTGACGTCATGCTCCACAACCATGTCTGAGACATTGCTCAGCCGTTCTTTGTATTTTACTCTAGTCTCTCTCTCTGGTTTTTACCCAAGCTTTAGCTTGTTTGATCTGACATTTTGCAAATTTTAGGTTTAATGACAATTTTTAAAAATCGTTTTATATGTCAGGAATATGTAGAAATAATAATAATAATAATAATAATAATAATAATAATAAGTATTATTATTATTATTATTGTCGTAAAGTTTTGTCAGAACATTCAGATATAACGCTTTATTTAAATCTTTATATATAATTTAAATTATATATATTTATATAAATCTTTATTTAACCTTCTGAGTCCTGTATGGACATTTGCCTTCACCATTCACCATCTCTTTATTATAAATAAAGAACTTAATACATAACCTCTTAAATATGAACTTAATTATTTTGTTTAAGCAGTAAGGTTTCTCATACACATACTGTATACATTCCCTAATTTTAGAAAATCTTTTAGAAAATAATTTTGTGTAACTAACATTTCAGTTACAGTCGTAATTATTTTCATAAGTGAAAAATACTGTAATGGAAGACAAAACCATCAAGAAATAAAAATTCTTTTTGCCTAAGATGTGTGAAGATTTTTTCTAAAATTTTTCAAAAAATTAAAACTTCTAAAATCTACACATGGCATTAGAAGTTAAACTAAACTACCAAGAACATGGACGTTTATCTCAGATGTGATGCTTAGATTAACCATTTAGAAACAAATACAATGTTAATATTTTGAAGAAATCTCTTTGAGGGAGATCTTCTGTGTAACTGATATTACTGGTTATTTACACTAAGCATTGAGCGCAAGTTATACATGAGGGTCTAGTGAGAAAAAAAAAAAATATATATATATATAATTACAGTGGAACTACACTTACTAAAAGAATGTTCATGCACGGTGGTTGAGAAAAAAACAAGACTAAACTATCAATAACATCAATATTTACCATCGATCTATTGTTATTTTTCTAAAATTAGAAAGAGAGCAATTTTCATTCATCACGAGCATCAGCGTTTACCTCAGATGTGAGGTAAATTAAGATTCTAAAATGAAAGATTCTAGATTTTGAAAAAAGTCTATTTTTTTTAAAATAATAATAAAAAATAAATAGAATTCCAGGATGCATACTGTAGAGACTTGAAATGTAAACCATGTACCGCTTTCAAACATTTATGAGAACATCATAATTACTGCCCATTAAAATAATTGAATAGGTACCATGTTTAATGTTTGGTTCAAGACGTATAAGACCATTCAATATGCCTAATTTCACTAGGGTGACGTGATGTGTGGCTGTAGTTCCAGACATTAAAAATAATCATTTAGCAAATTTCACTGATAGTTAAAGGATCAACATTAGTTTCATTCACTCATACTAATACTAATCAATCTACACTGCCCCTCTATCCGATGACACCTCAAACTTTAAAGACCTTTTTTTAAAAAAATTTTTTTTTATCAAAATAGCCACATTCCATCAATCAGAATTAGATGAACAGCCAAAAAAGGTGATGCATTATCTGTCTTATCTAACACACATCCAACAAATAAACACTTGTAACAAATCTCTACGGCATAAAAAGGTTATAAAGGGACATTTAAGTAATAAAAGTCACCCCTAGCTTATCCACACTACATTGACACCCAGGGAAATTTTGCAATGCTACTATTGACATATGCAGCGCTGAATTATCTCATGGCATGGTATTTGTCATATCATATTTGGCAAATTTAAGACCTAGAAAAAATTGGTGAGGATTTCATAACGAAAGGATATTGCTGATTTCTTTCATTCATTTTGTGAGTGTGTGTGTGTGTGTGTGTGTGTGTGTGTGTGTGTGTGTGTGTGTGTGTGTGTGTGTGTGTGTGTGTGTGTGTGTGTGTGTGCGTGCGTTCTCCATGGCAATCAAGAGGTTGGATTTGCACGAGAACCTTCGATTCTTCTCATCGTAACTTACAAGTGTGTGAAAGATGTATATGTTCTGACAGGTCTGATAATTATGCTGCACGGCGGTGCATGTTGATGTGCACACACATACACACACACACATACACACACACATATATACTCTCACGTGCATGCATTCACAGTACTATTAACAGGGTGTGATAATAAATGGGGGTAAAAGATTTTGAAATGAGGAGAGGGTAGTAAAAACCCGAGTGACCTGAGGAAATGCTATTTGTTGTTACCTTGTATAATGAAAACTAAAGCAAGGGATCAAAACTTTTATTAACAAAGCTAACAATGACTGAATAGCCTTCCAATCAGTGTTAGGAACTGGGGCTGTTTTTATTATTGTGTCTTACCCTTTTCTTTTACAATGAACATATTTAATATTTTATCTCTTTTTCGCTCTCTCTCTCTCTCTCTCTCTCTCTCTCCCCCCCCCACATTGCACCCACGAAGTGCTGGTGATCCTGACTCCTTTTGGTTTCCGAACCTGCTCGGTCCATCCTGATGCACTGCTTTTGGATAGAGTTTTTCCACTGGTCCGTTCATGATTTCTTCTTCATACATATAAGTATAAAATTTACATCTGGAATTGTTTTGCGACAGTGTCCATTGTTCAAAAGTCGGATTATCATACAGAATGTACAGGAACGTAACATCCGTCACACTTTCTTATCACTCTCGAACGTCCCGACCTTGAGCTAAGCTCAATACCTCACATTTAAGGAGCAGAGCAAGTCTGAGGTCAGTTGATCTTTATCTTCCGATATCCACTCCAAATGTAACGATGCCCTACCCTTCACACAACAGGCCACATGCCAAGTGAGTTCCTTAGGCAAATTTGGGCACACAACCATAACTGATGCATCTTTGACAGTCAGTAAAAGAGAAGTAATTGTCCAGCCTCCCATTACTATACCATCTATCCTGCGTAGGGTCACAGGGGGCCTTGAGAAAACAAGAGAAGAGAGGGTAGAAGGCATGAGACGAGATGCCAGGCTCATGCACAAACACACACATACAGTACTCGCACACCCAATCATACATAATGGGCATTTGGGAAATGTTAGTCATCACATGCCTTTGGAGTGTGGGAGGAAACTGGAGTACCCAGAGGAACCCCATTGACTGTCCCGATCTCTTAAATGTGTTTGAAACCAATGTTTGTCTTTAAAAAATGAGCAGCCCTTCATTACCACGGAAGCCATTTTCTGCTTACTTACTTGCAATTGTAATTTGCGAAGCAAGAAATAAAGGTAGAAGTCAAACTAGATTGGGACTGCCAGTGTTGATATTGAAACTGACACTGAGCTGATATTACACTAACCGTCATTTGACGGTCTCCTTTCTTGGCCTCAATAATCTGTTGGGTTACCGTTGATATTCAACGTCTTGTACTTCAAATTTTCTGTGTAACTGCATCCATTTAACAGCACTTGTTTCGTGTGTTTTATTACCTAAAGTGAAACCTTCGTGTATATACCAGGAAATTACTTTGGATTTGAAGTCATGATTTAGATGTTTCATATTCATATTTAAGTTTCTGATATTTAACGTACTTACTGTAGGTATAATTACTCACTCACTCACACATCATCTACACCACTTTTTTCCCTATTCAGGGTGGCGAGGACACGAAGCCTATCACAGGACGCTTAGGGCACAAGGTGGGGTACACCTTGGACAGGGTGCCAATCCATCACAGGGAACACACACACTCACACACTCATTCACACACTACGGGCAATTTGGGAACGCCAGTTAGCCTAACCTACATGTCTTTGGACTGTGGGAGGAAACCGGAGTACCCGAGGGAAACCCACCAAGCACGGGGAGAACACGCAAACTCCATGCACACAGAGACGGGAATCGAACCTGGCTGGGAGTTGAACCCGGACCCTGGGTGTGCAAGACGACAGTGCTAACCACCACACCACCGTGCCGCCTCTAGGTACCATTACGTACAGTACTTACAAAAGCGAGCAGTTGGAATTTTGATCATGAATTTTATCGTGGCTTCCTTACACTAAAGCATAACTCACAGTGTACACTCCTGCTTAAACATTCCAATGTTTTACTTATTCCAGAGGGGGAAAATGAGTGCCTGATAGACACATGTTAGCTGGCCATCACATTGGCCAGATATCTGAACGGGCTCATGATGATAATAGCAAACTAAGTATGGTTAAATAACATTGACATTGTGGCTCCACAAAATCACATTAACTTAATGTGCGTTTTCATTGAACAAATCAATACATAGAAATAAATAAAAAAGGAAGAAGCATTGTTTTAGGGTGGCATGGTGGCATAGTGCCGGGTTCAATTAACATCTCGGTTGTGTGTGTGTGTGTGTGTGCATGTTTACCCTGTGCTGGATGAGTTTTCATCAGGGTGTTCTAGTTTTCTCCGAAAGTCCAAGGACTTGCAGATTAGGCTGATCGGTGTTCCCAAATTGTCCATATTGTGTGAGTGCGTGTGCCCTGCCATGGATTGGCACTCTCCTGGGATAGGCTCCAGGTCCCTGAGACCATGTGCACTGAGTAAAGCGGGATAGACGCTGAGTGAGAGCATTATTTTAGACCAAACTTTCAAATCCACACTGCTTACAGACAGAAACTGAACAGAGCACAGATTCCACGATTTGCATTAAACCAAGCATGACATCGTATAATGATTGTAGTGAGCGTTGTAAACATGTGCAAACATGGCAGTTAATCTCAAACATGGCTTTTCCATTGGTGGGTGGTACAAGCGCCGTGCTGCTGTTTTTGATTAAAGGACACGATTCCTGTCATTTGCGTTACACTGAATTTCCATCTGACAAGACCATTCCCTTTTCTCCACGAAGCCTGTGTCTGCACATTGTAGGCAGTAAACGCATGAAAATTCGATAAACGCTGTCACATTCTCAGACAGCGTGTACATCAGTCATCTGGATTTCAGGAACCCTTTAATGATCAAACTCCTCTGAGTCATATGTGATCATTGTCACATTGAAAATCCACATCAAGATCCACTGTCCATTTAAAAGTAGCCACTAGCGTACTCAGATTTAAAGAACAAGACAGACAGCCTATAAATAGTTAGGGTCCATCAGGGAACCTTGTAGCGTATGTACAGTACAGTCCATTTGTGATGCTATTCTAAAACAAATTATTAAGATGAATTATTGTAGGTAATTATGTCTTTTTCTCAATGATCACGAAGATGGTGCTAAGCTGTTCACTGCCACCAGAGAAGAACATTTGCAAGGAGTCACCACCTTCTAATAATGCCGGTGCAATATACCTGGAGATTCCACGTGTAGGTATATATTCCGATACTGTGGATGCTTTAGGCAATGTTTAGACAATACTAATTTTCTTGTCAAGTTTGAACAAGGAGAACCATCGTCACCTGGAAAGCATATTTCTCATGAAGATGGAACAAAGGAAATCAACCTACAGTATGGGTGAGGCGAAATACTCACTGTTTTGTTTTGTTTTGTTTTTTTTTATAAGTAAAATGAAACCAGCTCATCATTTAGACTTTGCTAGAATGATACTCAGTCTCAATGCACCGTGTATGGGTTGGCTGCCAGTCAGAACAGATCCATGGTACAAATCACACACCCCGCCCCGCTGGGCGAAGCTTGATCCGCAAAAGTGTAGCGGTGAAATACAGTCCTTACAGTTTTGCACGAATATTGTAAAGCTAATGTTCATCGAAAAACTCCAAACACAACATTGCAGTACAACTTTAAAACAATGAAACTGTAACATTTATTCTGATTTAACGTCCATATTCACACAACATCCGACAGTATCCGTGCGCCGTTAGATTTAAAACAAGGTTTAGTTAATTAGGTCAATTTTAATTGGACATTTGGGACAAACACAACAGCTCTCCCGCAAACCGTGCACGTACTGTACTGTATCTCGGGTCATGAACCTCTTAGGGTTGTAAACTTACCTTCCTGGTACATTTTCCTTATATGGCATTTGCACAACGTCCAAACGGCATCATGTCCACTTTTACTCAGACATTAAGCAGCGTTTTTTTCTTTGTGTGAGTTTTGGTTGATTTTCCAATTGAACATTTTGATTTAAAAAAATGGCTGCTGTCCAGTATTTCCTGAGTTATTTGTTGTGTTATGTATACACATTTAGTAGCTTCAAAGCCATGTTCCCTAGTGCTCCGGCGGTAAACACACAGTCTTCTCACTTTGCCTTCAGACCGTAATTTCTTTTTAAATAATATTGTTTTTGCAACGTTGTTTTATGGGTATTCTTTCAACATCATACCATCGTCATGTAGTCAATGTAATTTCATTAAAGTCATTCTGACTTTCAAAAACAACCGACTGTAATACCAAGATTCTTCCAACATCTGTAATGTTGCCGAACGATTGGAGCTGGAAATCATAATAATAATAATAATAATAATAATAATAATAATAATAATAATAATAACTTGGCTGCACTTGGTCTTAGCAGCTTTATACAGTCTTTCAGGGGAGACTAGGAATCGGTTCACACTGCAAGCCACATTCCTCACAATTCTTTTTCTTTTTTTTTATTTATTTATTTATTTTATCAGTATGGATTTGCGTGTCATGGTGGTTGACGGTCAGAATCATCCAGTAAGTCTCTTTTGATCTGATTCCAACATTAGCATGTACTTTAAACGTTACCTAACATCTTAGGAGCACTCATTTTAAACAGTGCATGTGATTTCAGTAAACAGTTAGTTAGCTGTAACTGATGTAGTCAAGGAGCGAGAAGAAAGACGGAAAGATTTCAGACTGTGAAATTCCAACTGAATTTGCTCGAATATGCTTTCTTTTATACAGTACACTAATTGAACCTTTAAAGTGAGTGTGTGTGTGGTGTGCGCTTTTGTTTCATTGCTCAAATAGTGTGTGTAGTGTGTGTATAAAGCCATATTTTTAAATTATATATTCGATTTTATTAACATATTATTATTATTATTATTATTATTATTATTATTAGGTCACAGAAACATCCCAAAACAACCATAAAAACTCGTGCGATATGTGAGCCATTTTGTTCATTTTTGCCTGTGCAATATATCTGTAGATTCCACTGCAAACATGGTGTATTACAGTATGTAGTGTATCTGATGCTATAATTGCTTTAGGCGATGTTTAACAATACTAATCGTCTTGACAAGATTCAACAAGCAGAACCGCCGTCACCCGGAAAGTATATCTCTCAGGACGATGGAACAGAGAAAATAATCATATGGCGGAGCTGAAGTATTCACTGATTCTCTATATGGGAATAAATTAAAACCTGCTAATCATTTAGGCATTGCCGGAGTTCTGAGTTCAGTTCTTTGCACTGTCTACTGTATGTGTGGGCTGCCGGTCAGAACAGGTACACGCTACACATCACACGCCCAGCCTTGCTAGGCAAAGCTCCTGATCTGCAAAGGTGTACGAGGAGGCATCCTAACATCCTAACATTAGATGAGCAGTGGAATATAGTTGTAACAATATTTGCATAAACATTATAAAGGTAACGTTGATTGAACGCGCCGACGTCTGACCACATCCATGCTCCCTAACGTTTCTAAAAGGGTTTAGAATTCCGACTGGAGACACAACAGCTTCCCACACACAGCACATCTATCTCATGTTACGCATCTCTTAGTGTTGTAAAGTTATATATATTATATATATATATATATATATATATATATATATATATATATATATATTAAGTACATTTCCTTTATTTCTGGTTCATTTTCTTTTAGAAACATTATTATTACTGCGAGGTGCGTCTTAGCTCCCAAATGACCTCTACTTTAATACGGTGTTTGCACAGCATCCAAACTACAGTACGTCATGGTCTACTTTCACAAAACAGATCTCAGACGCTAAGCAGGGCTTTTTCTTTTTTCGGCCAGAACCATGTCATGATGGGTCACATGGACATTCTGTGGACACAGTTAATGAAAACTCATTAATTTCAAACATTGCGTGCGATTTCAGCAAAAACACGCCGGCGGTTTTTGCTCTGGAGGATGGCGAGCAGATGGTTAGCAGTCAAGAAGAAGGAAAAAAAAGAAATGATTACGAAATACCTGCGCATGCACAGAGACAAAAACAGCCACAGGAATTCCAATCTCCCTGTTCTCCTTCATGTCGCCTGACCACATAGTGGACAGTGCTTTGAAAAGTATTTGCCATCCTTGACATCTTTTTTTCCCCACAATAAACGGTTTCATTGCATTGACTTGGTGTAATATTAACATTTGTTTGATGATCTGAATCATTTAGTTGACATCATACTATTTCCTTTGAAAAAGAATCAGGCAGAGAGCAAATACTTTTTCACTGCAATTTATCCGGTCTAGGACTACATATAAAAGTAACTCAGGTCCAATCTGGAAAATGTAAAAAAAAAAAAAAAAAAAAAAAAAATCCCATCTGTGTCACTTTGCGGTAAAAAGGTGTCGACTGATTAATAGCCGTCTGATCTTCACACCAGAACTGTTTATTTTCAACAGAGACTTTTACAGACGTATTTCCCCATAAAGTTCAAACAATAGAATTCCAACTGATCCATATGCGACCAAGTCAAGCCTATAAAAACGAACTTCATGTTCACAGCCAGAATCAACTGATGAGTTGAGAGTAAAGATTAAAGTGACTTTAACTTTCATGTATCATACCAATTCCAAGATTTTGTAGCCTTTGAAGTCTTTCACTTTGAAGTCACCGTTGCCTTGAAGACGTGGACTGTAACCGAGTGCCTTCTGTTGTACTTTGAGGTTAATGCTAATGTAAATGCGTTGAGGAGCTTTTACATTATCTAGGGAACAAAAGCATGGCATCAAGCAATCCATTGTTTCAGTGGTGGAGACGCACTTGTTTCAGTTGGAAGAATGTCAGACAGGATGATTTCTTTAAGGGGAAAAAAAAAAAAAAAAGCACAGTTTAGGATTTTAGAGTCCAATTCGCCACAGGGAATTAAGTCAAATGGGGCCCGAAGTCAAGTTCCCAGCTGATGAAGAGGAAGAAAAAAATTAAACCCTCTTAAAATATTATTATTATTATTATTATTATTATTATTATTATTATTATTTATTTTTTTAATTATTATTATGTCACACAAACATCCAAAAACAACCATAAATTTTTTTTTTTTGTAATGTGTACTGTGTCTTTGCTTATGTGACCCATTTTTTTTTCAGTTATGTTTGAATGTAATGAAATACAATGAGGTTAATCACATTGCTTAGATTGGGCTGAAAAACAAGCATATAATATTAGCATATACTGTAGTATCGTTCTGCATTTTCCCCAAAGTGATTAAAGAAGTCAACTTGTGTCTGTCCGGATATGTTCCAGCACTTTAGCTCGTTCAGGAAGTTCTCAGGCAGCTCTTTGACTTGCAGGTCTACTTCCTGATACTATAGAGTGGCTGAAAAGAAACTATGCTTAAAAAAAAAGTAATAAAGTACATATTTCTAATACTTCTAATTTCCAATAAATTTTATTACACAGGAAAATGAAAGCAAATCTTTGAATTCCATCATCGGCGCCAGCGGCTCTAATCAGTTTCCTCAAACTGCCAGAGATGGAATGCGTCTTCCAGCATTTTCCAGGACGTTGGCTGGGGTGACACGGATCTCCAGAACGGCCTCCAAGAAGACCATAAATTATAATTAGTAAATAAATTTGAATTGGAAATGTGGACCTTATTATTATTAAAGAACTGGAGAACTATCCCTCAGGACAGCTTTAAAAATGCAAGAAAATCTGGTTCTTTGGAAACAAAATATGTAGAAATGAGGGGGGCTCAAGGCTTTTGCACAATGTACATCAAGGTGAGTCTGGATTTCTAAAACTGTGAGATGGAATTCAAATCTTTACTACCTTCTTAAATTGAAAGGAATAAAAAAAAAAAAATTAAAATGTGAATTGAGCTGGTATCTGTGAAGTTCGACTTTAAATAAAAGTGTTAAACTCAGATTTTATTTCTCACCAACACAGTATGATATGCAGTGAAATTCTTGCACAACCACTCAGGACCTGAAAGTAAAAATAGAGTTTTATATTCTAAATATATATATATATATATATATATAAAGCATTTCCAGTCATTTGCAAAAGTTCAAGGTTTCATGGTTTGCAAATGTGCATTAATATGTAATGTGTAAAGTGCATCATGATGATTACACTAGTAAGATTGTTTTGTGTGAGGAAGCAGATCAGAGTGTTTATACCACTGTGTGGTGTTGTGTATCGCCTGCGGGAAGAAGTTCATTCTCGGTCTCTCTGTGTTGGCCTTGAGGGAGTGAAAGCGCTTTCCTGACTGGTGTTTGGGTGGCTGAGGTCCTTCATGATTTCCCTGGCCCTGGTCCAGCACTACAGTATAGAGCTCCATCAAAATGATCATTTCTAACTCTGACAATGGCAGTATGTCTTTTTTTTTTTTTTTTTTTTAATTATTATTATTTTTGGCTTTCTTTGTAATTTTCTGGGAAAGCCATCAATGTAGTCTTGGAGGAATGTTGGTAGGCGGCCTCTTCTGAAAAAGTTTGTCATTCTTTGATCCATTTGGAGATACTGTCTCCCTGGTGGCCTAGAGGATCATAAGTAATTTGATAACATACCGTTACCAAAAAAGTCTAAGTGACCAGCCCGTATCAAGCAAAAAATTAAAATTGGGGTAAAAACTGTCCAGCACATAATAAATCACTGTGTGGATGGTGCTGAATCACCAACTTTGTGAAAAAAAAAAAAACATGTGTGAAAAGAAATTATATGACTTAAAGATTTGATGAAAATTTGGTGAAGTTGTGGGGTATAAAAAAAAATCCACAGGGTAAAATGTATTAGAACCACCCATCGTGCGTAGCGTCCACTGTACACGCCTCTGGAGACAGTGTTATGATCTGGTGTTGCTTCAGTCGCTCAGGTCGAGACTCAGCAACGTTATGTGGTCACATGACCACCTGAATGTACTGAATCACCAGGGCATCACATCTATGGAGGGTTTTCAATATTGGTTCACGGTGAGTTTGCACTGATTGATTGATGGGCGGAGAACAAACACACTAAACTCACAAGAACGATGGCGACGGTCAAAACAGATGCCAGTTGAGCGTGAAATTCTTCTGAAACAAACCCCTGGCTATTGTAACGGAGACTACTATGTTGTATACCACATTATGTACTATATGTTGCCCTTTTAAGAGTAGTATATATATATATATATATATATATATATATATATATATATATATATATACTTATTGTTAGTAGTATATATATATATATATATATATACTACTAACAATAAGTTAGGGATATTGTTATTTACAAGAGTGCTTTTCTTATTTGCTCTGAATTGTAATGAAATACAGTAAGTCAAAGTTCCCTTTGATATTACTAATAGTGTATGAGAAAAAAAAACACCATTTTCTTTAGTTTAATATTTATTACCCCCAAAATCTTTAACAATAACAAGGATAGCCCTAAATAACAAAAATTGACAATGTCAGTAGCGGGTGTTTCCACCATTTGCCGCAATGACAGCTTGACAGCGACGTCTCATGCTCATCACTAGCCTCATGATGTTGTTCTGAGGCAAGGCGTTCCACTTTTCCACAAGAGCTACACGCAGTTCTACCAGGTCACGTGAGGGTGGGGCGCGATCATCCAGTCTCTCCTTCAACTGGACGTTGATGTTCAGGTCAGGGGACATTGATGGCCACCATATGAGGCACTCCAACTTCCTGAAGTCGAGCTGTGACAATTCTGCCACGATGTGGTGGAGCATTATCATCCATGGACAGAAAGTTGCGGGTGTGCTGGAGGAATTGGGGGATGCTGATGAAGGGTTCTCTGACGTCTCTGAGGTAAGAACGTGCAGTGACTGAGCCATCTACAATAACCACATCTGTTTTGCGCTGACCAGACTGTTGCACCTCCTCCACCAAAGCAAACCGTGGTGAGCATGTTGACCTCAGCGTCTCGCTCACCTCACCTTCTCCAGCAACGGTGACCAGACACTCACCAGTGAACAGGATGGTAGACGACTGCTGCATTGTCCAGGTCACATGGTCTTGTGCCCACTGCAAACGTTCACGCCGGTGTCTTGGTGTCAGTAGAGTCACCTGCAACGGTTGTCTGGCATTCAAGCCAAAGCGGTGGAGTCGGTTGTGAATGGTTTGTCTGGAAACCATCCCATCTCTAGTACCCCTCACATCTGGTAAACGAGCCTGCAGATGTGTGGCAGTTGCATAACGATGTCTGAGCGCAGAGGTCCTTAGGTACTGGTCATCGTTGCGGTCTGTCACTCTTGGGACTCCACTCCTGGGTCTGTCGTGAACTCTGCCAGTAGTTCTGTGTCTTAATGCAAGTCTGCTGATGACACTTCGAGACACGCCAAGTTCACGAGCAACATCTGACTGCCTGCCACCGACCCGAAGGCTCGCCATGGCCAGGTGGCGCTGCTCGTCCGTTACGTTACATCGTGTGTTCATGGCTGTTTGAATGATGAACTTGGAATGACCTCCTGACAATATCAGCTTTTTATACCCGCAGAATGTTGAAATTGATGCCACATTGAAAAGGGTCGTCTTTTGATATTGGCCCCACCTGTACACAGAGAGACCATGACATGGACTCTTATATTAAGGAAGAAAGGGAGCACCAGCTAAAATAAAAAGTTGAAAAGTTGAATAACTTTACCGACAATAGGCAAAATCATAATTGAAAACATAATTATTATTTTAGCTAAATTAGGTTTGTCTGTGTTTTATATGAAGTCTTAAATGAATGTGGGGAATTTAATCAAATGAATAAGACATGGACATGGAAGGAATTTCTTTTCCATGTTGACCGGCTCTCAAACACATTCCCACCCAGAGGCAGTTTATAGTTCTTTCATTACTTGCAAATCATAACCAGAACACACACATACTCGCACAGCTGACATCTGGAGTGTTCGAGTGTCACATTTAACGGGGGGAAAAAAAGAAGAAAGCAATTTAATATGGGAAAAAATACAAATCTTCATCACGTTACGCAACAAGCGGAAGAATTCAGGCTAAGACTGACTTTGTGTAATAGTTTGTATGTTTTTCTTTAGTCATTTTATCACAGAAAAATGAGACAAAAAATATTTTATGCCACAGATGTACAGGTGTACATCTCACTTTTCTGTTAGTTTTGTTGATTAAGTGGCGGGTTTGTCTTTTGTGTACACATTAAAATTATACTTTTTATTCCTCTGAATGGTTGAGGACAATAAATGGAGCACATGCGCAGGCTGCAATCATGGCCCTTTTCCTCCTTGTCCGTTTCGTGAACTTTGCATATATCGCAGAGCTAGCATCAAGCATATTTCTTGGCTAGTGTGTAGTGCAAGAACCTCCCTTTCAGTATGCGCGATGTTTCAGACGGTATGGCGAGTGTAAACACTTGAATGGGATATGGGTCGGAGTTGAAAGAACGTGTAAACAGACGGTCAGAAAAATCAGATATAGGCAACAAATCAGAATTGGGCATCGAGACCTGCAGTGTAAATGGGGCTTAAGAGACCCACTTTATTATTATATAACATATCAAACAGAAAATGTGCGCGGCGAAAGAAGCTACTTCTGTAAAAGTGACCAATCTCGCTTCCCTAAAGAATTTCAAGTTGGTAACTTTAGCCGTTTCGGAGAGATGAGTTTAAGCGAGCCCCCAAAATGGCCATTTTGCAGCGTTATACTGTCACGCTTCAAACAATAATCATTTCAAATGCTAATTATTCATATTTCTTTATGAGTATTGATCCTCAAATTGGTGTAAGCGTCTAGAATCATATGACCTGTAAGGAGTGTTGCTTCGATTAAAGCATTCCGTGCAAAATTAGGGATTTCTCTCACCGCCCCCCCCCCCCCCCCCCCCCAAAAAAAAAAAAACATCTGTAGTGTCCGTAATCATGTCTAATTCATGTTGCCACATCTTAATAGTTTAGCATTTTGGAGTAATACACTTTTTCAGGTTGATGTCTTTTCATGTGAAATCTAAATCGGCCACGTTTCATCTGAATATCATTGAAAAGTTTTAATGACATGTTCTGTAGTTACACCTACTAAAACATACAATAAAAGATAAACCATTGTATTTAGCAAATGTGTATTTGTTATCTGATAATATATATACAATATATATATATTGTGTATGCATATTTACAAAAAAATGAGGCATGGATCAGGAGATAAGAAGCATTTAGTATTATGAGAAATGATGTTATATGATCCAATCTAAAAATTCTACAACTTTTTCACCCATAGTAGGTGAGACACTTTTCAGCACCAGTACCATGCTCTGGCTGTCAGTACTGTATATGGTGTGTGAATGGTGTTTGTTTGGGAAGTGTTCAGTGTCTGAGTGGTGTGTATTTTGTGCCTTTTTGCTGTGTAAGTGGTGTGTATCTTTGTTAAGTGTTTGTTGTGTGAGTGGTGTGTATGTCGCTGTATCTGCCGCTAGATATATAGAGTAATAAATGGCCTAACCACTTAACACGAGATGTTTTCTTTTGCTAATGCCTAAAAACCACTTCTGTAATCCCCCTCGGAAATAATCACCCCGCCTGCCCTCATTCATAAACCTCAGACAACTGGAATCTAATCCACACCCAGCTGCTGGCTTCTGACATTCTGTGGAAAAACTTCAGAATCTCCACTTTCCATGTTGTGAAATATGATTTGCTTTATGAGAGGCGGAGACATGTTAATAGCATGAACACATAAGGCGTTTGGAATTTGCATACCACCCTTGTGTGTGTCTTTATGCAGTTCCTTCATGTTGATTTCGATAAAGACATACCTGCACTTGGTACACTCTGGTATTCTGTTGCCTCACCTATAATGAGTTGGCAAATTTGGCGAATGTCTTTTTGTCCACCTGGATTCACTTGGCCTATTGTAAGTGGAAGATACGTGAGAAGGTGCAGGAGGACAGTATCCCGTCTAATGCAAGAGGCAAGGAGATGGCGATAATGATGGTGTCAAAAGTGGAAACCTTTGTCTGTCATATCAGGTGATATGTATTTTTCCTGTATTTTGCTCTGAGCAGAAACATGCAGGAACGCATATTTGGTATTAGGTATGCAAACTTGGCTGTTGTTTTGAACGTGTGCGTGCATGATGGTGAGAAATTTTCCCAGGGTCGTCCCGGGAAACATCATGACCCTTCCCGGAACACAACATTCAAGGAATTAAGGTTTCATTCCTCAGAAGATAATCACATGGGGAAAAAAGAGAGGACGAGTACATTTAATTAAAGTATATATAATTTTTTAAAAAAAATAAGATTTTTGGTACCGAAAACTTTCTGATGCTCTAAAGCACATTAAGAAGGCATCACAAACTAACGTTTGACAAAGGCACACATGTAAACTGAGAACAATTCCAGGTGACAACCTCACGAGTGTGATGCGAGAATGCCAGCAGTGTGCCAAGGTGTCTAAAATATAAAACATATTTTGGGTTGGTTAACACTGTTTCTGTTTACTGCATCGTTCTACGAACCCCAATTACAATGACGCTGGAACGTTGTGTAAAATGTAAAATCTGAAAATATAATACGATGATTATTACAATGATACAGTTGAAAACGCCACATAGACAAGAGATGCAATAAATCAGGGGTCTCAGACTCCGTTCCTGGAGGGCCGCAGCCCCACAGAGTTTTGTTCCAACCCTGCTCCAACATACATACCATGTAGTTTTCAAATAAGCCTTAATGACTTGTTCAGTTGGATCAGGTGTTTTTAATTATGGTTGGAACAAGACTCTGTGGGGCTGCGGCCCTCCAGGAACGGAGTCTGAGACCCCTGCAATAAATGCTGAATTCCATCTACAAAGCTTCAACAATTACAGTATTGTCCTCAAGCGCTTATTCAGGAAAGGCGATGTACCACAGCCTTAAAATGACCAAATTTGGGCACGCATCAAATTCAAAATGAGTGAATATTTGCAAGAGACAATCAAGTTTAGTAATGAACATTGCATTTCTTGTCTTTTCAACTGCATAGGAGTCAACGAGAATTGCAGGTCGTTGTATTTTGTGGGTTTTTTTTATGCTTTACACAACGTTCCAGCGTCATCGGAATTGGGGTTTGCGTACTGTATGTGTTGTTTCATAGTTTTAAAGTATTACCGTATAATGTTGCAAATAGTAAATTTATTTTTTTATTTATTTATTTATATAATTTTCCTCCCAAAACATTTATACACACTTCAGGTAAACAAAAACTAAATATTGTGATAATAAATGTATTGCTATATGTTAAATATTGATATATGACATATAATAATATTATTCATATTATATGAATATAATATACTTCTTTTTCTGAGGTGTGTATAATTTTTTTTCGCCACATAATACCACATATTAGTAATACAAATCATTGTTTATATTTGACATTTTATCTTGAATTATGAATATTTACAAATTATTGGCATTATATTACCAATTTATAAATTATTTAATAACAAAAAGTAAATTACAAGTACATTTGAAAAAAAAAAACGTATAATTAAATTAGAATTTGTTAAAAATGTATGAAACAAGATAAAACCTTCTAAAAAAACGATGTATAGTATAGGGCACCAAAGCGCCCACAGAGTCCATTTTGTCTTGTTTTCATTTGTTGTTTTGGTGGACTCAAATCCCCAGAATGCACCTCGGTCAGGACTCTTGAACTGAGGTTGCTAATTAGTTTTGTTATAAATGTTCCTGAGTTCTGTGATGTCCTGGTCTTGCATCTGTTCGTCTAGGGTTACTGTTTGTCCTGGTATGTTGTTCCACTCTGTAGACAACTTCTTCCTAGCTCTGTGTTCTCCCAAGCTCTGTGTTCTCCTGGTTCTGTGTTCTCCTGGTTTGTCTGTCTCCTAGCCTGTCTGTCTGTCTGTCTCCTAGCCTGTCTGTCTCTCAGTCTGTTTGTAATGTCTAGTCTGTGTAGCTCCATGTTTAGTTTATTCTGTGTTTAAGTTCATGTTCTGTTCTTTTGGTTCCCTGTCTTGTCATTAAAATCCTTTTGGTTCACCTCTGCTATCATGCCTATCTTTCGTCCGGCAAACAGTAACCGTAACAGAATGCAAGACCGAAAAAGTAGTATAGCAGAGGATCCTCCCCGGGAAAATTTTTTAGGGGGGGCTGTGACTGTGACGCCGGGGCAAGCGACCTTCCTGGGGAGTCGGCTTGCCATCCGGCGGAACAACTTGGGGCGCGCCGGAGCAACTGCAGGTGGAGCGCCTCAGAGAAAAGCTGGAGAGGGCGAACAAGTGTCTTCTGGTGATCAGAGAGCGGATGGCGTGGAGCTTCAACAGCGGAGGCTGGAGCTCCACCAACTAGCCAGCCGGGGTGCTGATCCAGCAGATCAACATTTGTCGCTTGACGGGAGATCAGGGGCAAATGCAAACCCTGCTGGAGCTGGGGGCATTGGTGCAGGAACGGCTGGCCAAGGTCAACAAAGAGGCAGCTGACGTCAAGGCCAGCACCCAGTCTCCAGCCAGCCTCAGTGGAGGCCCAGACCCTCCAGCCAGCCTCAGTGGAGGCCCAGACCCTCCAGCCAGCCTCAGTGGAGGCCCAGACCCTCCAGCCAGCCTCAGTGGAGGCCCAGACCCTCCAGGGTTCCCCGAGGTGGACAGCGAGCTGCCTCCGCCTCCGCCGTCTTGCATCGAGTTGGACAGCGGGCTGCCTCCGCCTCCGCAGTCCTGCATCGAGGTGGACAGCGAGCTGCCGCCGCCGCCCTGCATCGAGGAGGACAGCGAGCTGCCTCTTCCTCCGCCGCCGCCGAGGTCAGCGAGCTTCCTCTTCCTCCTCTGCCGCCGTCATGCGCCGCCGAGGTCAGCGAGCTTCCTCTTCCTCCGCCGCCGCCGTGCATATCAGAGGGTTGGCTGTTGGCCTAAATACCAGGTTCTAGTATCACCAAGGTTGAAAACAGATATACTGTAATTCTGAAGATAAACCATTGCAATTTCCTGCACAATGACTCCTTGCAGACCCAAAATACCAGATTTCTATTATACTGTCTGCTTAATCCCAGGGAAAAAAAAATCTACATTTAGAAACCAGATACGAAAAAATAAACAAGCGAAAGCCCCATAAACGACTACAGAAATGATTCTTTATTTTACTAAATTATATGGTGCACTTAGTTTTTCCGATGTGGTTTCAGAACATAGATTTAGTATAAAAAAAAAAAAATTGGTTAAACATTCTCCATCTCCTGAAGAACAAGCAAGAACTGAAGACGACTGCAGAGCATCCGGAAGGGAAGAAACCCAGTGTGTGTGTGTGTGTTATAGACACCAGGGAGTTGTCGATTGTGGTGGATTCAGTAAAAAAAAAAAAAAAAATGAAATATGCCTTTTACTGTAAGGTGGTGCAAAACCACTTGAGACGTGCCACATATGAAAATAATTGTGCTAAAGTAAGCTAAGCCCACTTCCTGACAGGAGCACTTATCCATCTTTAAGGGCGTATGACACAGACAAGAAAACCCATTCACATGGGATCCATTGTGACAGATAAGATGCAAGAATAAAACCTCGGCAAGCATATGACACATGGCCAAAGATGAGTCACTCCCCAAAGGGAAATACAGACCCTTAGCAGCACCCAGCTTGGATAAATAAAAGAACAATAGCAGAGGAAACATCCATAACCACAGCCCCTGTACTTAAACTCGTGCATATGGTACACACACACACACACACCCACACACACACACGGTTTGTTCGTTGACAGATTCGTTTGTTGATTTATTAAAGTCATATTTTTCCACATCTACAACGCAGATGATTCATTTCCGTATTGTGTTCTGTCCCAGGGATCGTTAGTAGGGAGTTTACTTCCTATTGGAAAAGGAAATGTGTTCTTAGATCTGTGTGTTGTGTCTAGAAAGTAACCTTATCATTCACTAAATCACATGGTAAAATGGCAAAAACTACACACCAAGTGATGTGTTTGGCTTTAGTATAAAAAAAAAAAAGAAAACTATTAAAAAGAAGAAGGGAAAAAAAAAACACAAAATGCTCATACACACGTGAAAGTGACAAAAGTAATCGATATACATTTGTCTGTACATTAGTCAGAAATGACTCTGTCAATTATATCTTCACGTGTCATACTTCGGAGGACATGAAAGCAGTCTCAGAAAATTTTTGTCTGTCCAATGTCTAGAAAACGTCTGTCTGTCTGTCTGTCTGTCTGTCTGTCTGTCCAGTTCATTCAGCCACAGCATTACACAAAACCAGAGTTGCTTGATAAATGAAATCAAAATGTTGAGTAGAAGGGACACTATGAGCAGTCTCGTGCCAGATTACATCACCGCCGCCAGTGCTTTTTTTGCCGGATATGTACAGCTTTATTTCCTCGTGGCTACGTCATAGTTTACCATAAATACATAGAGTATGCGTAAGACGCCAAACACAAATTAATGTGTGACACAGCATGGCCTACCCTCAAAAAAAAAAAAAAAGCAAGTACACTATAAAAAACTGCACCTGCAAAGATGAATGTATGTTTATTCTTGCAGGAATCGTAAAAAACTCGTTTTTCTCACATGTTCCGAAACGATGGCGTTAATAAGGAGCGCCACTCTGAGATAAAAACACGCCTCGTTAGTGGAAACGTACCCACCACAGTCCGAGGTAAGGCGTGTTAGGTATCCGAGAAAAAACACCCGGAAAAATACCCCAAATAACCTTATGTGCTAAAATCAAAATGTTTAGTAAGAGTGATGTCATACACAGATGTGTGCTAGAGTTAATAATCCACTTAGTGTATTGAGCTAATGACAAAAGAAGTACAACTTAAAAAATGGGGATTCCCCTAGAAAAGAAATTATAGAAATGATTTTCCCATAGTGACCATGTTACAGTTTTTTTTACAATCGCTATGACAGTTTTTTCAATACTTTCCTAAACTCTTAACACAGTTCGCGCAACATCCGCCTTTGTAGGCGATACAATTAACTCATTTTTTGTTGCTTTGATACAAAATGCATAGAGTTAACACCAATTTAAAATGCTTGAACTTCTTTTACACACAAGCTCAACCAAGACCAAAAACAATGTGATTTTACAGTCAAATTTCCAAATGCTTTCACAGTGTATGTCAGAACAGAGAACATCATGTTCTAAACATAACTTATATACTGTAGCTGTTCATATTGTGAATTGAAAGACAAATATATTCCCTGTATTTTATTCCATTGCCAATGAGAAAGAGCTTATTGCAGTTATGCAAATACAGTATATAAATCACAGCTGATTCCCATCTAGGAACAGAAAGAAAGAAAGAAAGAAAGAAAGAAAGAAAGAAAGAAAAAAGGAAGAAAGAAAGTTAGAAGGTGCCAGAGTTAGAAAGGGGACAGGTGGGAGACCACTTGCCAATATATGTTATCACATGGGACAATGTGGCATTCCACCATTCCCGTGCAGTCACAGCCTGGTTTGACACCCATCCGAGGATGATGTCCCATTTCCTTGCCCCTTACCCCCCTTTCCTCAACCCTATTGAGGAGTTTTTCTCAGCCTGGAGATGGAAGGTTTTTGACCATCGTCCACATGTCCACATGTCCCCCACATGTCCACATGTCCACCAAATGTCCCTCCTGGATGAACACTGCCAGGGGTGGATAAGGCATGCCAAAAGATTCTTCCCACGATGCCCTGCCAGAGAAGATATCAGGTGTGATGTGGATGAGAACATGTGGCCAAATGCAGAAGACCGGGCAGAAGAGAAGATTATTTTGTTTTTGTTTTTGTTTTTTTTATTATAATTCCGGTGCTTTTTGTGTTTGTATATCGTGCAGTAATGTCCTTTTGCAAATAAAGTCTGCACTGCAGCAATTCTGTGTCTGTATTTTTTTTTTTTACCTAAACTGTACATTTTATAAAGCTATTCTGAGATGGTCATTCATTTTTTGTATTGCATTTCTGCAGCAAAAGAAACAAAATGCATGCATTTACTAAACCCAACAAAACAAAAATGTAGAGAGGCTTCAAATATAAGGGCAGACCTGACACATGAAATAATGCAGTTTCTGTCATTTCAGCTGATGATAGTGTGTTTTTTTGTCATTGTGTTATGATTGACTAAATGTTCCTGTTGGACGAGCACATGTGTTAGTGTTTTGAATAATTATTTGATTTTAAAACATGTTTGTAGTGTTTTGTTAGGCATGGTGTATTGTGTTAGTTTATTATTGTATTTTGAAAATGAGTTTTGGGGTTTAGTTTACAATGTGGGATTTTGAGCATGAAATTTTGCCAATTGTGTATTTTAGGTGTGATGGTGCGTTAAGAGTTTAGCAAACTTGTTAAATGTATTGAAAAAAACTGTCATAACGATTGTAAAAAACTGTAAATGGGCAAAAGGTCAAGTCACATCAGCGTTGACTCTCACCGTGCATCAATGTTTGAGCAAAAGTGCACTTAAAGGAAATCGACTCAACCAAACCAGAATTCTTTCTCCAAAATACACATTGATGAGCCACAGTGCTTCTGGGGGAACGTGTTTTGGACAGAAGAGAGAAAAAAAAAAGAAAAGAGCTTTTTGGCCAGTCACATCGGCTCTACAGTATGTGGATTGCAAAACGAAGCTGTCAAAGTGAAGAACATGTAGTCTACACAAAACACAATGAAATCCCGAAAGTATCAAGGCATGCAATACTCCAATGCAATAGGCATGCAATCCTCCACTGACATGCAATGTCATCCTCCAAAGGCATATTTATTGCTAACCGCAGAGTGGAACTGATCTTTCTGAATCACTTCCTATTTTGGTTTGGGTTTGCTTTTCACACTGCACGCCATTAAGTGAGCTAAAAAAAAAAAAAAAGAAATAATAATAATATTTATATACTGTACATCTTGACAAAGTGTGTGACATAAACCACCAGCGCATGGAGAACATACAGTAGAGCTGGTGTATCACATCCGGAGTACTTTCTCTTTTCGTTCAGAACGCATGAAACGGCTAAAAATTTTGCAATCCTAAGTCTGAATATTTCTTATAATATATTCTTGGGAATGAATGCAATGGCACATGTTTGGGTATGACTAATCACATGACCAGTGAATACCTATAGGGAACATGAAACAACACAGCAGGAAAGCAGGGTTGTCATAAACAGATGCAAGTAAGCATGATCCCAGGGCACGCTGAGCGACAGGTGAGGTTCAGAATTGCAACAGCTAATTTAAAAGCATTGGCTTCATCAAGGGCCCAGCCCAGGGGGGATTTTTCCCCGATTTTCTCCCTAATTTAGTCGTGTCCAATTCCTCCCCGTCACTAGGGGGCTCCCACATTAAGGCTACTACTACCACTCAGCCGGGAGGGCCGAAGACTATCACGTGTTTCCTCCGAACCACGTGACGCCAGCCGACCGCATCTTTTCGAACTGCTCGCTCGCGCACCGTTGGGGGCGGCGTAACACACTCGGAGGACAGCGCTAGCAGCTCCCTCCGTTGCGCGAGCTCACAGACGCCCCTGACTGGCTGTAGAGCCGTGATTAATGTGGGAGCACTAAGTACCTCTCATCCCTCCCCTCTGAGAGAGCTCGGCCAATCAGCTCTCTCTAGACCTCCGGCTGCGAGAGGTTACAGCACCACCCGGGATTCGAACTAGCGATCTCCGGATGATAGGGCGAGCGCTTTAACCACTGCGCCACTCGGAGGCCCAGAATAATACGTTTTGAAAAGGCCCAGGATCTCTAGTGGTGTCCCTGGATACAACATCACACCTTGGTGCTTACAGTACCTTCTGGGTCAGTGGTCCTGGACATGCACATTTTGGGGTGTTTTCTCAGCTCCCACCACACCAAACGTTCCAGCTAATCATCAGCTTGTTCTGAATTTTTCTGAAGAAGGTGTGGTAGAGCAGGAGGGACACTTTAATGTGAACCCGAATCAGGGGTTAAGTCACATGGGTTTGATCTATTGATATGGCCAATAGAGGGCTGGAGGTGAAATGCACTGAATTTTAAATTTCGATCAAACATCGGTGGATCAGTTGAACTCATCAACTTCCAGGTGAGTGACTTGTCTGCGTGATGTCATCCTTATCACAACTGTTTGAGGCTCCTCTAATAGAGCTGTGGAGGTTATGAACTGTGTCATAAAGGTCTGTTTAGGGCTGCCTGATGTTAATTACTTCAAAATACTTCTCACACTTGTAAAGATAATATTTCTCTCTCTCTCTCTCTCTCTCTCTCTCTCTCTTTTTTTTTTTTTTTTTTTTTTACATTTTAGTTCACTTAATGGTGTGCAGTGTGGAAACCAAACCCAACCAAAATAGGAAGTAAATTAAGAAGATCAGTTCCACTCTGGGGTAAGCAAATAATATGACTATGTAGGATGACATAGCTCTCGTACATGCATAATGACGGAAGTCTTTTAGCACCAGAGATCATGCTTGATCATGCTTATTAGTATGAGATTCATCATCAAAGGGTTCTTGATGATGTTGAAAGCCACAGGAGTGTAAACAGGAGTATAAACCAGAGTCACAGAAGGATAAACCATTAACTAAATCATATCACTGTTAATGCAGGACAGTAAGGGAAGGGGGACAAAACAAAACTAAATATAGTTGGAAAGCAACAGCCCAAGTACCTGTGCCATCGCCACCTACCCTAGGTGCACCAGGCAACTCTATTGAGCATGTTAGGGCCTCAACAAAACAAAAAAACCCAGGTGCTGAAGAAAAAGCATCACGCTATGCTTTGATGTCACGCAATATGATGGAACTCAGGAATTTTTGAAGTTACTTTTCCACATCATGGCTGAGACATCTGAGATATCGAAAATCCCTTTGTAACTCGGGTGTCCTGATGGCAGCGTATAGTAACATCAGTTTAAGGCCTTGCCGCTTGAGATATCAAAAATGTCTTTACAATTTCGCAACATCGATGTCTTGTTATGTCTTGTTCGGGCTTCCCATCAAACAGTACAGGCCCAAAATAACTGACTGGCACCAATAACTTGAAAGTTGTTCAGCTTGATGAGACGAACAAGAGGGCTCTCCTCTCCGTGCTTGGGCCGTGAATATACAGTAGTGGCAAGTAACAATCATTTTGCCCAAGCACCTGTGCCAACTGTGCCATTCACTGTTCAATTCATTCTAGAAGTACCAATACCATAATGTATACCATTATATACACCTTGGTTAAATCATTTGAGATTCTTTCTCAAAACAAATCCCCTCGCAATTTTGCATCCTCCTAAGGTCTTGAGATCACATCCACCCGGTTTGGTGGCAGTCATACTGTATAAGTCCCCTAGGAGGTATAAACACTAGAGTATATTGCCAGAAGTCTTTGCTTGCCTGCCCTGACATGCTTATGAAGCAGAGTAACATCCCATTTTTAATCCATAGGGTTTAATTTGATGTCGGCTCACCCTCTGCAGCTATAACAGCTTCAGTTCTTCTGGGAACACTTTCCACAAGGTTTTGTTCATGGGAATTTTTGACCGTTCTTCCAGACGTCTGCATCTGTGAGGTGAGACAGTGATGATGGATAAGAAGGCCTGACTCACAGTCTCCGCTCTAATGCATCCCAAAGGTGTTCTATCACGTTGAGGTCAGGGCAGTCTTCCATACCAGTTCTTCCATACCAAACTTACCCATCTGTGTCTTTACAGTATGGACTTCGCTTTGTGCACCAGTGCACAGTCATGCTGGATGAGGAAGGGACCGTCCACAAACAGTTCCCACATTAAGAGTTCCTCTTACTGGAAGCCAAGGGGCCGAGCCCAACTCCTGAAAAGCATCAGTTTCAACATGACTGTGCATAAAATAAAAGTCCATAAACACATGGATGAGTGACTTTGGTGTAGAAGAACCTGACTGGCCGGCACCAAGCTCTAACCTCAACCCGATAGAACGTCTTTGGGATGAGTTAGAGCGCAGACTCCGAGCCAGGCCTTCTTGTCCAAAATCATTGTCTGACCTCACAAATGCTTTTCTGGAAAGATTCGGCTAAAATTCCAATAAACACACACGTACTGTAAACCCTGTGGATAGTCTTCCCAAAAGAGTTGCAGCTCTTATTGCCAACATCAAATAGTAACATCAAATCAAACAAAAAAGTTCATGTGCATGTGAAGGCAGGCGAGCGAATACTTTTGACAATATAGTGTATCAAAATCCTTTGTGTGTGTTGCAAAATATTCTCATGGTCAGATGTCACTCCTGATGCCATGCTTTGATGTCACACATGTTTGTTTCATAATGCACGCAGGAATGCACACTTTGAATAGAATCCTTGTGCTGGATCAATGCTGAATGAGTACAGTGTTGCTGGGAAAAGCAGCGGTTGCAGCAGTGTTTAATCCCTCATTCAGTTCAGTGTAGCTCATGAATAAGCTTGCCCTCGCATATACCTACTGTAGGTCTGTGGCAAGCTCGAATGGGATTTTACAGTAGTTTTTATAGAGATCTGCACACCTGCTGAAGATCAGTTAATCAAGGGCTGATGATTATCAGCACCTGGCTGCAGCTTGCCCTCTTAAATCCTGCAGTAAGGGGGGTACTTAGTATTGCACACGTGTTATTTATTTTTTTTTTTTGCATCATTTTCGTTAAATACATAATTCATGGTGAAAAAAGGTTAGAAGACCTGCAACAATCAAATGATTTTAATAATGTTTACACAAAAACTGATAAAATTACAAGTTTGGGTGTACTAACTTTCACACATCTGTAGGTAGACTTTCCCACAATCATATACAAATCCAGCCTGACTGACTGACTGACACATCAATATTTATCAAGGTTTCACTTTGGCTATATATTCAATATATTTAAATGATGGTCAAATTAAAATACAAGGGAACCTTGGATTACGAGCATAATTTGTTTCAGAAGTGGGCTCATATTCCAAAACACTCATAAACCAAATCAAACCTTCCCATAAGAAATAATGAAAACTCAAATAATTCATTCCACAGATCAAAAAAATAAATACAGAAAAATAATTAATACAATATATAAAGTAGAAATAAAACAAATTAACCTGCACTTTACCTTTAAAAAAAGTTAAAATAAATCCCAACAAATAAGTGTTTCCATTTGTGCGCACAGGCGCTGTGTATTTGTGTGTGTGTGTGTGTGTGTGTGTGTGTGTGTGTGTGTGTGTGTGTGTCAAAAAGCTCGGCACTCGTAAACCAAGCCATGCTCGTTTTTCAAGTCAAAATTTATTAAAAATCTTTGCTCGTCTTGCGGAACACTCATAAACCGAGGTTCCACTGTACGTACATTCAACAAAATAAATACAAGTCTATTCTCATAAAGAGTGAAATAATGTACATTTACAAACCTAATTTATTGTAGCCCCATTGATTCTTTATGAAAAGCTACTGTACCTGGTGCCATTTTCTGTTTTTATAAGTGTACAGAACAGAGCAATGCAGCGGCGCTTTCATTCTTTATTCAGTCTTTACAGGCTGAGCCGAATCTAATCCACTATGTACTCAGCTTCATACAGCTGCATTGCATTCTGGGACTAGTAGCCAGCATTTGCACCGACGTCTCACTCCAGTTACAGGTACGTCTGGTCAGGATTTCTTATTAATATGACACTGAACAATGCTGGGGAACGTTAATCAAGTTCTGGCAAACACCTGATCATCATCACTTAGAACCAGTGTAAAGTGTTACAAAGTGTTACAAAGAGTACTCGGATTACTTTTTTGATGTAACGAGTAATCTAACGCGTTAGCTCCGCCATTCCAGTACTCAGTTACTTAGTTACATTTTCAAAACTGTAATCCGTTACTCAGACCATTTATATAATCCGTGAGCCAGACAACGGTCATTCCCAATCCGTTAGTGTGTGTGTGTGTGTGTGTGTGTGTGTGTGTGTGTGTGTGTGTGTGTGTGTGAAAGTTGTCCTGCAAGCCCCGCCCCCGATACCCCCGTTATCCCTGCTGTTATACCCCTATCCACTCTATGCGGTTTGACTCGCGGTGAGAAGCGGTGTTATAAAGGTTATAAAGTTTATAGGGTTATAAGTTATAAAGGTCTTGACTAAAACAACATGCATGAGGAAGCACAGAGGAGTTTTCATTTTCTGTAGTGTAAATGTAACGGATTACTTTTTAATGACAGTAATTTTGTAATGTAATTAGTTACTTTAAAAAGTAACGTCCCCCAACACTGCTTACAACTCATGAATAATAAAGATCAGTGTAACTCTTCTAACAATTACATCACCGCCTGGTGACTTCTAAACTATAAATTGGCACCTGAACCGATAAAAACGAATCACGAACCTTTCATCATTACAACCTTTCATCACCATAAACATACTGTATTCCAGAAGGGAACTTCTCTAAGAACAGGGAACACCTGCACTGTGGTCTTCTTCTGGTGGAGAGCGTCTCCCGTTACAGCCAAATAAACTCCAAATTGAATCGAATGGGTAGATCTCTTGTGAAGAAGATACGGTAGAAGTGTTGTTCATTTTTTTTTTCCCGCTGCGATTGCGCAATGTCTCAACCAGCTACAGGCTGATGTGTTGTCGTGGATTAAACAAAGATGTGCCTAAATGGAAACTCAAGCTTGGCATCTGCAATGTCATCATCATCATCATCATCATCATCATCAACAACATATGATGCAACCACTGTCTTGCGCCCTTGATTTCTCAGTAATATTGTGCGAACTGTTACGGTCAACTGAACTGAACTATTTTCTATTAGTTTTTTGAATGAGCTCATGAATGGTTTCCTAAAAAAGTGTGGTCTGACATCTAGACATTTCCCAAACACACAGAGGCGGGCTTTCCTCAAACAAACAGTTCTGGAAAACTCCCAACATAGTGTGTGCACATAGTGTGCGGTCTTGATGATAACTCATTAAAAGGAAGGGAACATCTGCAGGAGTCTGTACAACATAAACAGGATGATTAAACACACACGGTATGCACATTACGGTACCAGTAACCAGTAATCAAAGTGATCACATCGTGCCTGTAAATATGGACATGTGATTCATCCTGGTTGGATTCTTATATCATTGCAGTCTTGTTGGAAATCTTAACTAGTGATATAGATTCAGGTGTAAAAGTACATAATAATAATAATAATAATAATAATAATAATAATAATAAAAACTATGAGTTCCAGTGGGTTGTATGTTTTCTCTGCACAGTGCCTTTAGGATCATCAAGAACCCTTGGGTGATTAATCTCGTACTGATAAGGCCGCAAGCGTGACCTCTGATGGCAAAGCACCTCATTCGCGATGAATATACAGCATGAGAATCGCGTATATATAGAGTTGCTATATGCTGCGTAGAACTGGTTCGGTTTGGTTTACACACGTATTTTCGAATCGTATGAAGAAACCACCTGATTATGTATCACATCCGAAGTTTTTTCTCCTTTCATTGAGAATGAATGAAACATCCTACAAGGCTACTATTTAGCAACCCTAAATAGCCTAAACAAATTTTTCTTGGAAATGCACCGCCTTGCTCATCTGCTCCGTACACATGTTTGGCTATGACTAATCATATGAGCAATGAACATTTAGTCAAAAAAAAAACAAAAAACCGGGGTGGTCATGAACAGTAGCACGTAGGCACGATCCCAAGGCACGCTGAGTGACAGGAAAACGCAGAAACACAATGGCTATTTAAAAGCAGTGGCTTCATCCAGAGCCCCCAAAAAATAGCGTTCCAAAGGGCCGCGAATCCTTAGTGGTGTCCCTGGAGACAACATACCATCTTGTAAGTGTTTTCTCAGCTCCCACCACGCATAATTTGCCTAGTTAGCTAATTATCCGCCCGTTTTCTGAACTGAAGAGGATGTGATAGAGCAGGAAGAACACAATGACCCGAGTCAGGTGTTACAGTAAGTCGTGGGGTTCGATTAGTGGTCTGGCTAATAGAGGGCAGTACAGTAGGTGAAATGTATCCAATTTAAAATCTTTTGCCCCTCATCCTCAAGAGGAATCGAGAAAGGTTAAGTCCTTCATACTGTATTATCACTATTTAAACTGTCGTAAAAGGTTTTATTTATTTATTTATTTATTTATTTATTGCTACAAACCCGCACTGTTGGCAAAATCATTTTTATGACCAGCAGGAAATTTCTGGTGTGAAAGAAATCAGGCTGAAGCGTCCTTCATCTTCTTCTTTCACAGAATCATCATTTAAACAGTCTAAAAATAGAATATTTCGCACTTCTCATGAACAAACTCTGCACTCTCTAGCACTTGTTATTTCCCTGGAACTGGGCATGATACAGCAACACACGTGGTATCTGAGTGGAGCTCATTGAACTCGGAACCTGAAAATATGATATGATAATCAAACATCTTTGTTTAATTCATGACGACACATCAGCCCGTAGCTGGTGGAGACATTGCGCAATCGCTGCGGAAAAATAAGCAACACTTGTGAGAAATCCATCCATTCCAGTTGGCTGTAACCGGACACGATCTCCACCAGAATGCGGGCGCCTTTTTTTGTTCTTAAAGAGACGGTCCTTTCTGAAACACAGTACCGCACGTTCATGATTCGCTTTTTTTATCGAGTAATTCTTGGGGAAGTCACCAGGTGGTGATGTAATTGCTAGACGAGTTACAATGACCTTTATGATTCCTGAGCCTCAAGTGTAAGTGCTAATAATAATGACAATCATTTTTTCCAGCATTGTTCAGTGTCATATGAATCAGAAATCCTGAGTGAGACGCCGGTGCAAATGCTGGCTTCTAGTCCCAGAATGCAATGCAGCTGTTTGAAGCTGATTCGATTCGGCTCGGCCTGTAAAGACTGAATAAAGAATGAAAGCGCCGCTGCATCGCGCTGTTCTGTACTTACAGTATAAGAAACAAACAAACAAACAAACAAACAAACAAACAAACAAACAAAAAAAGCTTTTGATAAAGAATCAATGGTGCTACAATAAATTAGCTTAATAAATGTACATTGTTTTCTTTCATGATAAAATAACAGCTCTTTTATATATATATATATATATTGTGTGCAACACTTTCGGAATGATTTCAATATTATGAAACATTTAGGAAATGAGTAACCAAAGTAAATGTCATTTTGGCTGTAAATCTGGATATGTGACTCACGCGGGGTGGATTTTTATATTACTGGACACTTTTCATTTGTAAAAACAAAAAAAGTTAACAACAGTTAACTTTCCAACAAACCAGCAATCTAAATGAACTAGATGAACCCTTAGTGCCCTGTATTGCTACACACAGGGCTATACAAATGCTCACGTTTCCACTTATTGTGTGTGTGTGTGTGTGTGTGTGTGTGTGTGTGTGTGTTTATAGTTAATACAATATAATGTGTAGGATTTTTTTTTCAGTTTGTTTATATGATTACACAAATAAAGCAACTAATGTACTTATTTATTTATTTATTTATTTATTTATTAATTCATTACATTTTTTTTATTAACCTTACCATTTGTGAATCACCAATCGGAACTTGAAGCTGTAGTAATTCAAACTGCTTGATTTAATTCGGCTCCTTGTTATGTTCATGTACGTTCTTTAATAAGCATCATGTGTGAATTCTAACCTAACCGGCTATAATATAGGTTCATCCCGAAACCCCTCCATCACGCTCTTAATTCACCCAATTTGTTCACCGTTCCAACTCATAGCCAAGTTTTAACATCAATTCTGATGCTTTGGAAGCTGATGAGTTTGAACAAATCGCTGGACTGACTAAAGGTCGAGACAGTTCAAGGGCTGGGGATGTACAGACCAAAGCTTTTACAACTAAAACAAAGTTAATAGCAAAGTTTATCTTAAAAAAACAAAAACAAACAAAATTAAAGTTGCAAGCAACGATGACGGGCCCAAGCAACGGGCGCGGTCCCCACCCCGGGCGCACCGCACAACCTGCGTGTTATTCGAGTGTGTCAAAACCTCAAAAAAGTCATTGGCACCCGGTTGCACCGCAGAACTTGCACACAGAACGTCACACATCATACTGGGCTAATATCAGTTTGGGCCCTAAATATTTGTGTGTGTGTGTGTGTGACTAGTTAATGTGTCAGTCTGTCTCTGATGAGTAAATGTGTTTTTGTGTGTTTGTGTGTGTGTGGTGTGTGAATCTGTGTGTTAACATTAGTGATGTGTGTGTTAGTATGTCCAAGACATGTGACTTGTTAGTGGATGTGTGTGTTTCTGCGTGAGACAGAGATGTGAGTGTGTGAGTGTTATAATTTGTGATGTTATAATGTGTGTGTGTATGTAGGTGCTCATTTGTGTGATGTATGAGTGTATTTGTTTGTGTTTGTGCATGCATGTGTGTGCGTGTGTGTGAGATGTGTTTGTGTCTTTGTGTGTGTTTATTTAGTGTGTTAACATTAGTGATGTGTGCTTGTGTTTGTGCATGTTTGTGTGTATGGTGTGTTCAAATATTAGTGATTTGTGTGTGATTAATAATTGTTGGGTGTAAGTTTAAGACATTATCACTGCTGACCCGTTTGAGAGATCAAAATGTGTGATGTGATGTGATGTGTGTGTGAGAGTGAGGGAGAGATGTGTGTGAGTGATGTGATGTGATGTGATGTGATTTGTGTGTGTGTGTGTGTGTGTGTGTGTGTGTGTGTGTGTGTGTGTGGGAGGTTTAGTGTGTGTGAGAGTGAGGGACAGAGGTGTGTGAGATGTAGATGTGTCAGTCTGTGTGTGACGAGTAAATGTGCTTGTGTTTGTGCGTGTTTGTGTATATTAGATTAGATTAGATTAGATTCAACTTTATTGTCATTGCACGCAGTCACAAGGCAACGAAATGCAGTTAGCATCTAACCAGAAGTGCAAGTTAGCAGTGCAATATAAACATATATACAGATCTATAGAAACTTGTATGATAGAATTAAGGTCTATGTATAAATTGTATTACAGAAAAAAAAAAAAAAATTATATATATATATATATATATATATATATATATATATATATATATATATATATATATGGAGTGTGTGTGTGTGTTTGTGTGTATGGTGTGTGAGTCTGTGTGTGAACATTAGTGATGTGTGTTATTAATAATTTTTCAGTGTAAGTTTAAGGATGTTCCTGAATGTGATGTCACTGTCCGTGTCACTGAATATAATGAGTGAGTGTGTGTGTGTGTGAGTGTGTGTGTGTCGTGAGAGATGTGTGCTATAGATGTGCAGGACCCTCTTGTTTTCCTAAGGATCATTCTTTTCTTTTCTTTTTTAATGTAGTGTGTTGACATTAGTGATGTGTGTGTTATTAATCATTTTTCGTTGTGTAAGTTTAAGACATTAGTACGGCTGAGACATTTGAGATATCAAAACTGATTTGCAATTAAAAACTCACCCACACACTATAGGTGCGCAGGAGCCTCTTGTTTAAGGATCTTTTTCCTTTTTCATGATATATTGATTTTTATTTAGTCAGGTACCATTAGTGACGTGTGCTTGTGATGTGTGTGTGTGCATGTAGGATAGTTAGTGTGTTCATATTGTGTATTTGTCGGGATGTGTACATGACCGATGTGTAGAATGTGTGGTCTGGTGTGTATATCGCCGCGCTTGTCCACCAGACTGAATGTTGCACAGTGGGCAATTTAAATGTTTGTATTGTTTATTTTTTATGATTTCTGCATATGTTTAAATAATAAACATGAAGCCATAGTAAATGAGAAGGGGAAAGACCTGACTGCAGAATACCTGCCTACTACTGCCATCTACTGGACATATTTTATTACTGCAGGAGTCAGTACAGAAAATTCAGACCAAGGCTGATAAATATACTGTAAAAATTGTTGGGAGCTGTGTGAGCATCACAAAAACATGAAACTCAAGAAATCTACTCAGAACCAGTTGTTCTTTCTACATAAAATGTTTGGGCACATTAGGACTTTCCACTTGGTGGATATAAGTATCTTATGTTTGCTCCAAATGATATGTTGCCATATCAACACTATTCAACGTATCAAAAAATCCTTTACAGTGTGACATCAGCCGTGTCTTCCAATTATTGTGCCTGATGTTGAAGCCAATTTGCTGAAAATTAGTCACAAAAGAATTTAATTTCTAAAAGTAGACACTTTCTGCTGCCAGTTGGTGGCGCTATGACTGAGACTCACGGGACCCATGTCACTGTGAGCAGGACTCTTCTCTTAACCTACTGCTGAGGTTTGATGAACGTCACTCAATTTATACAGAAGTTATTAGCCACTTCCTGTTTCCTGTTATTCGCCATAGGTTTAAGGGCTCGCCACGGCCGACCCGTTTAAGATATCAACCAGCCCTTCACAATATTAGATCCTCAATCTCTTGAGATTATATTAGACCCTGTTTGGTCAAAAACCTATTAATCCTGTAAGAGTAGTAGATCACATTCCAATGGGTGCGTTTTTCAAACAACGCCAAATAACTGACTTCCTGTTCAGCGGATTCCATGACATGGGGTATGCAAGTTGTTCATCTCAATGAGATCTAAATTTATACTGGGTCTCATTCATATATGTGAAAGTGGATATGAGTTATGCAGCTGAAACTTTACAAAGTTCCAGGGGGCGCTGTACAGGCCCTGTGCCACGCCCGGGCTCCAGGCTCTCAGGGATTCCTCACAATCAGTTAGAGTCTACACCCATACAATTTGGGACCCGTAGGTCTTTCCACTCGTAAGATATGAGAAGAATAGTTGTCTTCGATTTTTTCTTGAGTTAAATCGTCACCATAGCAACACGATTCAAATTAGAAAAAAAATCCTCCATGTTTTCAAATGACCCATGTCTTTTCATTATTCTGACTGATTTTGAACCAAATCAGGTGAAAGTAAAGGACAAAATATTACTGATTTCCAAAAGTGACACACTTCCTGCTGCCACTTGGTGGCGCTATGACATAGACTCATGATTGTCATATGATGTGATCAGCTTCCTACTCTTAACATACCTGTAAACTTTCATGTGCCTAACTTAATGTACACAGAAGTTATTAGCCACTTCCTGTTTCATTTTATTCGCCATAATTTTAAAGCGTCGCCACGGCCGAACCGTTCGAGGTATCAAAAAGATCTCTGCAATTTTGCATCGGCAACTTGTTTAGATCATATTTAGCTGGTTTGGTGCGAATTGTAAAAAGTTCCTAGGAGGAGTATTTCAAATTCCATTGGGTGCGTTTTGCAAACAACTCAAAATAACTCACTTCCTGTTGATTAGTCCTGATGACATGCAGCGCGAAACTTGTTCAGTTTGATGAGATCTAAATGTTCACCGAGTTTTATAAGTATATGTGCAAGTGTGTCTGAGCTATAAGGCAAGACTCTGTAGGGGGCGCTGTGTGGGGCGTGTGCGACGCCCCGGGCCGAGCCCCACTGAGGACCTGTTGGCCGCAGATTCCAATCTGTGTGCAACTTTTGGTGAGTTTTTGAGTATGTTAAGAGGCCCGAAAGTGCCCGGATGATTGAAAGAAAAATAATAAAAAGAAAAAAAAAAAAAAAATAATAATTAAAGTTGCAAGCAACGATGACGGGCCCAAGCAACGGGCGCGGTCCCCACCCCGGGCGCACCGCACAACCTGCGTGTTATTCGAGTGTGTCAAAACCTCGAAAAAGTCATTGGCACCCGGTTGCACCGCGGAACGTCACACATCATACTGGGCTAATATCAGTTTGGGCCCTAAATATGTGTGTGTGTGTGTGTGTGTGTGTGACTAGTTAATGTGTCAGTCTGTCTCTGATGAGTAAATGTGTTTTTGCGTGTTTGTGTGTGTGTGGTGTGTGAGTCTGTGTGTTAACATTAGTGATGTGTGTGTTAGTATGTCTAAGACATGTGACTTGTTAGTGGATGTGTGTGTTTCTGCGTGAGGGTGTGTGAGACAGAGATGTGAGTGTGTGAGTGTTATAATTTGTGATGTTATAATGTGTGTTTATGTAGGTGCTCATTTGTGTATTGTACGAGTGTATTTGTTTGTGTGTGCATGCATGTGTGTGCGTGTGTGTGAGAGGTGTTTTTGTGTGTGTGTGTGTGTGTGTGTGTGTGTGTGTGTGTGTGTGTGTGTGTTTCTGTGTGTGTGTTTATTTAGTGTGTTAACATTAGTGATGTGTGCTTGTGTTTATGCATGTTTGTGTGTATGGTGTGTTCAAATATTAGTGATTTGTGTGTGATTAATAATTGTTGGGTGTAAGTTTAAGACATTATCACGGCTGACCCGTTTGAGATATCAAAATGTGTGATGTGTGTGTGAGAGTGAGGGAGAGAGGTGTGTGACAGTGATGTGATGTGATGTGTGTGTGTGTGTGTGTGTGTGAGAGAGAGTCAGGGAGAGAGGTGTGTGACAGTGATGTGATGTGTGTGTGTGTGTGTGTGTGAGAGAGAGTCAGGGAGAGAGGTGTGTGACATGTAGATGTGTCAGTCTGTGTGTGACGAGTAAATGTGCTTGTGTGAGTTTGTGTATATGGTGTGTGTGTGTGTGTGTATGTGTGTGTGTGTGTGTATGGTGTGTGAGTCTGTGTGTTAATATTGGTGATGTGTGTTATGAATAATTTATCGGTGTAAGTTTAAGGATGTTCCTGAATGTGATGTCACTGTCTGTGTCACTGAATATAATGAGTGTGTGTGTGTGGTGTGTAAGTCTGTGTTAACAGTAGTGTGTGTTAGTATGTTTAAGATATGTGACTTGTTAATGGGTGTGTGTGTTTCTGCGTGAGGGTGTGTGAGACAGAGATGTGAGTGTGTGAGTGTTACAATTTGTGATGTTATAATGTGTGTGCATGTGTGTGATGTATGAGTGTACTTGTTTGTGTGTGTGCATGCATGTGTGTGAGATATCTTTGTGTTTGTGTGTGTGTTTATTTAGTGTGTTAACATTAGTGATGTGTGCTTGTGTTTGTGCATGTTTGTGTGTATGGTGTCTGCATCTGTGTGTTAATATTAGTGATGTGTGTGTTATTAATAATTGTTGGGTGTAAGTTTAAGACATTATCACGGCTGACCCGTTTGAGATATCAAAATGTGTGATGTGTGTGTGAGAGTGAGGGAGAGAGGTGTGTGACAGTGATGTGATGTGAGGTCAAGTTTGAGTATGACACGCAATGGGTTTTATTTGATGCTGATGCTGGATCAGTCTTTGGCTTGTCCTGTGTGTGTGTGTGTGTGTGTGTGTGTGTGTGTGTGTGTGTGTGTGTGTGAGAGAGAGAGAGAGAGAGAGAGAGTGAGGGAGAGAGGTGTGTGACATGTAGATGTGTCAGTCTGTGTGTGACGAGTAAATGTGCTTGTGTTTGTGTGAGTTTGTGTATATGGTGTGTGTGTGTGTGTGTTTGTTTGTAGATGTTTGTGTGTATGGTGTGTGAGTCTGTGTGTGAACATTAATGATGTGTGTGATAAATAATTTATCGGTGTAAGTTTAAGGATGTTCCTGAATGTGATGTCACTGTCTGTGTCACTGAATACTGAATATAAATGAGTGTGTGTGTGTGTGTGTGTGTGTGTGTGTGTGTGTGTGTGTGTGTGTGTGTGTGTGTGTGTGTGTGAGAGTGAGGGAGAGAGGTGTGTGACATGTAGATGGGCCAGTCTGTGTGTGACGAGTAAATGTGCTTGTGTTTGTGCGTGTTCATGTATATGGAGTGTGTGTGTGTGTGTGTGTGTGTGTGTGTGTGTGTGTGTGTATGGTGTGTGAGTCTGGTGTTAATATTGGTGATGTGTCTTATGAATAATTTATCGGTGTAAGTTTAAGGATGTTCCTGAATGTGATGTCACATATAATGTGTGTGTGTATGTTGTACAGTGGGCAATTTAAATGTTTGTATTGTTTATTTTTTATAATTTCTGCATATGTTTAAATAGTAAACATGAAGGCATAGTAAAGGAAAAGGGGAAAGACCTGACTGCAGAATAACTGCCTACTACTGCCATCTACTGGACATATTTTATTACTGCAGGAGTCAGTGGACACAGTTCAGACCAAGGCTGATAAATATACTGTAAAAATTGTTGGGAGCTGTATGAGCATCACAAAAACATGAAACTCAAGAAATCTACTCAGAAGCAGTTGTTCCTTCTACCTAAAATGTTTGGGCACATTAGGACTTTCCACTTGGTGGATATAAGTATCTTATATTTGCTCAAAATTATATGTTGCCATAGCAACACTATTCAACGTATCAAAAAGTCCTTTACAGTGTGACATCAGCCGTGTCTTCCAATTATTGTGCCTGATTTTGAAGCCAATTTGCTGAAAATTAGTCACAAAAGAATTTAATTTCTAAAAGTAGACACTTTCTGCTGCCAGTTGGTGGCGCTATGACTGAGACTCACGGGACCCATGTCACTGTGAGCAGGTTTCTTCTCTTAACCTACTGCTGAGGTTTGATGAACGTCACTCAATTTATACAGAAGTTATTAGCCACTTCCTGTTTCCTGTTATTCGCCGTAGGTTTAAGGGCTCGCCACGGCCGACCCGTTTAAGATATCAACCAGCCCTTCACAATATTAGATCCTCAATGTCTTGAGATTATATTAGACCCTGTTTGGTCAAAAACCTATTAATCCTGTAAGAGTAGTAGATCACATTCCAATGGGTGCGTTTTTCAAACAACGCCAAATAACTGACTTCCTGTTCAGCGGATTCCATGACATGGGGTATGCAAGTTGTTCATCTCAATGAGATCTAAATTTATACTGGGTCTCATTCATATATGTGAAAGTGGATATGAGTTATGCAGCTGAAACTTTACAAAGTTCCAGGGGGCGCTGTACAGGCCCTGTGCCACGCCCGGGCTCCAGGCTCTCAGGGATTCCTCACAATCAGTGAGAGTCTACACCCATACAATTTTGGAACCGTAGGTCTTTCCACTCGTAAGATATGAGAAGAATAGTTGTCTTCGATTTTTTCTTGAGTTAAATCGTCACCATAGCAACACGATTCAAATTAGAAAAAAAATCCTCCATGATTTCAAATGACCCATGTCTTTTCATTATTCTGACTGATTTTGAACCAAATCAGGTGAAAGTAAAGGACAAAATATTACTGATTTCCAAAAGTGACACACTTCCTGCTGCCACTTGGTGGCGCTATGACATAGACTCATGGTTGTCATATGATGTGATCAGCTTCCTGCTCTTAACATACCTGTAAAGTTTCATGTGCCTAACTTAATGTACACAGAAGTTATTAGCCACTTCCTGTTTCATTTTATTCGCCATAATTTTAAAGCGTCGCCACGGCCGAACCGTTCGAGGTATCAAAAAGATCTCTGCAATTTTGCATCGGCAACTTGTTTAGATCATATTTAGCTGGTTTGGTGCGAATTGTAAAAAGTTCCTAGGAGGAGTATTTCAAATTCCATTGCGTGCGTTTTGCAAACAACTCAAAATAACTCACTTCCTGTTGATTAGTCCTGATGACATGCAGCGCGAAACTTGTTCAGTTTGATGAGATCTAAATGTTCACCGAGTTTTATAAGTATACGTGCAAGTGTGTCTGAGCTATAAGGCAAGACTCTGTAGGGGGCGCTGTGCGGGGCGTGTACGACGCCCCGGGCCGAGCCCCACTGAGGACCTGTTGGCCGCAGATTCCAATCTGTCTGCAAATTTTGCTGAGTTTTTGAGTATGTTAAGAGGCCCGAAAGTGCCCGGATGATTGAAAGAAAAATAATAAAAAAAAAAAAAATAATAATTAAAGTTGCAAGCAACGATGACGGGCCCAAGCAACGGGCGCGGTCCCCACCCCGGGCGCACCGCACAACCTGCGTGTTATTCGAGTGTGTCAAAACCTCAAAAAAGTCATTGGCACCCGGTTGCACCGCAGAACTTGCACACAGAACGTCACACATCATACTGGGCTAATATCAGTTTGGGCCCTAAATATTTGTGTGTGTGTGTGTGTGTGTGTGTGTGTGTGTGTGTGTGTGTGTGTGTGTGACTAGTTAATGTGTCAGTCTGTCTCTGATGAGTAAATGTGTTTTTGTGTGTTTGTGTGTGTGTGGTGTGTGAATCTGTGTGTTAACATTAGTGATGTGTGTGTTAGTATGTCCAAGACATGTGACTTGTTAGTGGATGTGTGTGTTTCTGCGTGAGACAGAGATGTGAGTGTGTGAGTGTTATAATTTGTGATGTTATAATGTGTGAGTATGTAGGTGCTCATTTGTGTGATGTACGAGTGTATTTGTTTGTGTGTGCATGCATGTGTGTGCGTGTGTGTGAGATGTGTTTGTGTGTGTGTGTGTGTGTGTGTGTGTGTTTATTTAGTGTGTTAACATTAGTGATGTGTGCTTGTGTATGTTTGTGTGTATGGTGTGTTCAAATATTAGTGATTTGTGTGTGATTAATAATTGTTCGGTGTAAGTTTAAGACATTATCACGGCTGACCCGTTTGAGATATCAACATGTGTGATGTGTGTGTGAGAGTGAGGGAGAGAGGTGTGTGACAGTGATGTGATGTGATGTGATTTGTGTGTGTGTGTGTGTGTGCGTGTGTGTGTGTGCATGTGTGTGTGGGAGGTTTAGTGTGTGGGAGGTTTAGTGTGTGTGAGAGTGAGGGACAGAGGTGTGTGAGATGTAGATGTGTCAGTCTGTGTGTGACGAGTAAATGTGCTTGTGTTTGTGTATATGGAGTGTGTGTGTGTGTGTGTGTGTGTATGGTGTGTGAGTCTGTGTTAACATTAGTGATGTGTGTTATTAATAATGTTTCGGTGTAAGTTTAAGGATGTTCCTGAATGTGATGTCACTGTCCGTGTCACTGAATATGATGAGTGTGAGTGTGTGTCTGTCGTGAGAGATGTGTGCTATAGATGCGCAGGAGCCTCTTGTTTTCCTAAGGATCTTTTTCCTTTTTCATGATATATTGATTTTTATTTAGTCAGGTCACATTAGTGACGTGTGCTTGTGATGTGTGTGTGTGTGTGTGTGTGTGTGCATGTAGGATAGTTAGTGTGTTCATATTGTGTATTTGTCGGGATGTGTACATGACCGATGTGTAGAGTGTGTGTGTGTGTTTAGAATGTGTGGTCTGGTGTGTATATCGCCGCGCTTGTCCACCAGACTCAATGTTGTACAGTTGGCAATTTAAATGTTTGTATTGTTTATTTTTTATGATTTCTGCATATATTTAAATTGTAAACATGAAGCCATAGTAAAGGAGAAGGGGAAAGACCTGACTGCAGAATACCTGCCTACTACTGCCATCTACTGGACATATTTTATTACTGCAGGAGTCAGTACAGACAGTTCAGGACAAGGATGATAAATATACTGTAAAAAATTGTTGGGAGCTGTATGAGCATCACAAAAACATGAAACTCAAGAAATCTACTCAGAAGCAGTTGTTCTTTCTACATAAAATGTTTGGGCACATTAGGACTTTCCACTTGGTGGATATAAGTATCTTATGTTTGCTCCAAATGATATGTTGCCATAGCAACACTATTCAACGTATCAAAAAGTCCTTTACAGTGTGTCATCAGCCGTGTCTTCCAATTATTGTGCCTGATTTTGAAGCCAATTTGCTGAAAATTAGCCACAAAAGAATTTAATTTCTGAAAGTAGACACTTTGTGCTGCCAGTTGGTGGCGCTATGACTGAGACTCACGGGACCCATGTCACTGTGAGCAGGTTTCTTCTCTTAACCTACTGCTGAGGTTTGATGAACGTCACTCAATTAAGACAGAAGTTATTAGCCACTTCCTGTTTCCTGTTATTCGCCGTGGCCCTTAAAGCTACGGGCCGTGTTTCAAATGTGTGTGTGTTTATAACACGAAATAACAACAGCAAAAGATAATAGTGACAGTCACAATAACATATTGATTCTAGGCA
>CM059213.1:3003518-3008524 GCA_030347435.1 Clarias fuscus
CAGCCGGCGACCGACTCATCAACCAGCATGTGCCTCGCGGTTCGATTAAGATCAAAGAGAGCAATAATGGGTCGACGCTCGGGCCACCACCAAACGGCGAACACCTACACATTTTTGTATGATTTCAAATAAAGGATTGCGAAACACCCATTCCACCCTTCCAGGAAAAGTGTGGGCTGTTTGTGGTTTCAGGGTGGTAACCGGTGGTAAGTGTACCGATGTCATGTCTCTGCTTTAAGATGTAAGCGTTTGATTACAGTATCATAAACAAGCATGAGGGAGTGGCGGGGCGATGAGGACGATCGACGTTAAGCAGGGATTGAGGTCAGGGGTCAGTATTTCTAACCAAAACATACTTAAAAAAAAAAAAAAAAGAAAAAGAAAAAAAAAAGCACTGGCACTGGAGACTTCTTCCCTAAATTTTAAATAAACATTATCATATATATATATATAAAATTATCAGTAGATCTACAGTAAAACTATCCAGTTTTGGGGCTATTCTTATACTTATTTATTCTTATATATATATATATATTACTGTAGATCTACTGATAATTTTATTTATTTATTTTTTGGTGTCACCATCTGCCACCGCTTGCATGAATACCAACCCACACACACACACACCCACACCCACACATACACACTGTACTCTAGTAACTTTTGTTTGCAGTTGTTATCTCAGGCTTTGATTGACAGGAATCCTCCATAAAGGCAGACAATGCAGTGAAACCAGGTGACATCATGGCCTGTTTATTCCACGGCATTATAAACATCACGTACGGTGTTGCACAAGACATTGTCATGACTCTGGCTGCAGAGAATGAGCTCAGTGAAAGGGAATGTTAATTACATGCGGAGTTCCATTGTCGGGGAGTTTCATTTTTTTGTTTCGCGGGCTTGACACCTCCGTTGCTTTTTATTTCTAAGCATACGCGGTAACATTTTCCTTTGAAGTCTCCCGGCGACTGATAAGACCTTTACAGCACGCGGCATGGGTTTTTTTTTTTTTTAGACATATTAATCATTATAAACAAACAAAGCTGCAGTTTCATATCATGAGATGATGAAGTTCTACAGTAACCATTAGCATTACTGATAACTAATGAATGTTATTGATCTTATCTCAGATCTTTGCTACAGGTTGATGTAGCGCTTTATAGCAGTGTTGTAAATGCTACTTTAATTCGATAATAAATAATACATTTGCTCATATTGGCTTTGTAACTTTTGTTATTTATTTGATTTACTTTGATTGTTTTTTTTGTTTGTTTTTTTGTTTTTTAAATAATGACACAAAACAATTGAAACACTAGATGGCAGCACTGTCCCAGTGTATAACAGAGACAGGCCTGGTTCAGGCTCCACATATCAGCGTTTCCTACTTTTGCTTCCTCTCATACTTCAAAGGTCAGTCGTTCATGAAGGATTAATAAATGACTATGAAGATTATAGTGGACGCTTAAGCGGCTGTTTAAAAATAGTAATATGATGTAAATGAATCACGTTACTAATACTGTATAGAGTGATATATTGGTATTATATTAGTAGTGCAGAATATATAGACTAGTATAAAGACTGTGTGAGAGGAAATGCAGTCAAAGCGAGTGTGATACATATTTAAGAAATAAGTATCAATATAACATTTTTGTAAAAATATGTTATGGACCGTTTATGGACGCTATACGTCACATTTATGGATTTATGCCCAAATATGGCACATTCCATATTTGTACAGCCATATTGTCTAGATGTTTTTTTTTTTATTAAATATTTTTTTGATATTTCATATTTTGTCTTCCTTTTTAATATTTTATACGTTTTTGCATATTTTCTTCTTACTCTATTCCATGATTTATTTCTATTGATGATGTTGATTTTAAGGTCACGAGTGGCCGTATAAGTATTTCACTGCATATCGTACAGTGTATGACTGTGTACTGTACAGTATGTGAAAAATAAAATGTTTTAATTAGGTTAAAATTAGATGTATGATAAACAAATAAATATGTTATATAATGTATTTTCTTCTTTCGGCTGCTCCCGTTAGGTGTCGCCACACTGGGCCATTTGTCTCCGCCTGACTCTGTCTCTCACGAACCTCCTGCATGTCCTCCCTCACCACATCCATAAACCTC
Source organism: Clarias fuscus (assembly GCA_030347435.1). Lineage (NCBI taxonomy): Eukaryota > Metazoa > Chordata > Actinopteri > Siluriformes > Clariidae > Clarias > Clarias fuscus. The sequence goes on from CM059213.1 coordinate 3,005,657, forward strand.
CTCCTCCTCCTCCTCCTCCTCCTCCTCCTTCTTCTTCTCCTCCTGATACACCCCTCATCCCTCCTCTTCACATGTCCAAACCACTTTGATCCTACCTGCCCTGTCCCTCGAATATACTCATTCCTAGTCCTGTCCATTCTTGTCGCTCCCAAAGCAAACCGCAGCGTCATCAGTTGACCCCAAATATTTAAGCTCATCTACAGTACCTTCTACCTGCACCTCGTCTCTGAACTCCGCGTCTCTAGACTCATCTCAACCTGCTCCCTATTCTCACGATATCTTTATCTTTATTTTATTTTTTTTTGCAATGCAAACTACAGAGAGTTAAAATAAAGCAACAGATCCTGCATGAAAGGCTGAAGAGATTCTAGCAGGGAATGTATAATGATCCTTCGAGACTGTTACACAGATTGTACAGACTCTAGAGGAGGTCCTGAGACAGGCACAGAGAGACTGGAATAAAGGACTAAAAGTGTATTATTTTACTGTAACAAAAATAAACAAACAAACAAACATAATTAGACTATGAAAGAGACTATAATAATAAACCGGACTGCGAACGCATTTATAGTCTACAATACAGGACATCAGAAAAGTCTCCATTCATAAGCAAAAGTAACACTTTATTGCAAAGAATCTTCTGAAAGTTTTCATAATTCGTTTTTTTTTTTTTTTTTCTTTCCCCCCCGTACAGTATTTAGGGATGCTTTTGACAGAAGAGGAACCTCTTGCTTTCGTTCTGACGGCTGAATCGGGGAGCTGTCGCATTCGGAAGACATTTGAAGTGCAATTAGATGCACGGCACCAGATGTGTTACCGTGAGATCATCATGAGTGGGAGAGGAGACGCGCGCGCGCGCACGCGTGCTTACAAAGGAACGGCAGACATCCGAAGGACGTTTTGTAAATAAAGTTGCATTATGCTAAAAAAAAAAATCGTCGTTTGCTTCATGTACAGAGAGTTTTATATTATAAAGGGACGGGAATACAGACCAGAAAGTACAGCATACTGTATAATGGGCACTGAAGGGACAGGAATAGATCCTGAAATAGACACGATGCAGTACCATCTGTAAGAGAGATTAGAATAAAGGCTGTAGAATGAAACTATACAAGACTATAAATACTGCTCTTAGCACTGTAATAAAGATGAAAGAGTGTGTGATGGAGATTGTATGAGCGACTTTAGACGCTGCAATAAAGAGTTTAATAGCTGTCAATAGAGACCATTGAGATTGGAAGCTTTACTTCAGAGCTTGTAATAGACTGTAATAGACTGTAGAGTGTGTATTATAAACTACAACAGAGACAGGAGCGCCTGGTGGTTATAGAAGGCGTAAAGGAGATTATAAGGACTGTAATAGAGGCTTTAGTAAAGAGTGTCCTCGAGCCTCGAGACTCTGTTAAAGAGACTACTGTATGTACAGCAAATACTTTTAAAAATACTATTAGACTACTGTATGTCATAAGAATAATTGGACTAAAGACCCTGTAATAAAGATTAGATTTATAGGACTTTTCTGTAATAGAGACCATGGAAAAGATGGTCGTGTAGAATATTAAATCACTGTAGTTGGGCTCATATTTACAGTATGATCATGGTCCCTGTAAGACGGAGCAAAATGGACATTATAGAGACTAAAATAAAGACTAAAGGTAAAAAGCAGAGAGACTATAGAAAACTCTCTGTAATCAAGTGTAAAAAGTCAGGGCTGTAATAGAGATTAAAATACAGATTAGAGACAATGCAGGTAGTAGAGACTAAAGAAACTGAACATAATGGAGGCTGTACGTAGATGCTGTAATACTGTATAAACTATAATAGCCTATAAACTATAAGACTATGGCCTGCAGTCATGTTCAAAAGTTAGTACCCCTACTTTAATGTGTGTGTGTGTGTGTGTGTGTGTGTGTGTGTGTGTTTTTGTGAAACATTAAAAATAATTTTATCATAGTGAATCTCAGTATGAGGCAAATTCAACATCAGACCAGAAACTGTCTATTTTTTTTTTATTTTTTTACCGTGTCGTTATTCATTTAACAAAAATGAAGCCAAAAAGAAAAACCAAAACATGTGGGCAATACTATAATAAAAGTACTCGCCATAGATTCACATTTCATTTTAAGCTTCTGTGTATATTTATTTATTTATTTATTTATTTATATTATTTTTTATTTTTCTTAGGATCTAGTTGTGTACTTTTATTCTTTTATGATGTTTATGTGGATGTACAGCACATTGGTCAGTCTTGTGGCTGTAGTAAATGTGCTATATAAATAAACTAAACTAAACTTTATCAGGAATAATTAAAAAAAACATTATTTTTTTTTTCACATTATAGACACTGTAATGCAGCAACATTCACAAGCCTGCATAAAAGGGGAGGTTTGTGTCAAGCAACCAGGAAGGGCATCCGGCATGAAACCTGTGCTAAGTCGTTGTGCCCACCCGTGGTGCTCATCAGTTGCTGCCGTTCTGGTGACACCTTGGCGGGATCAGCCGAAAGACTAACAACAACAACAACAACAACAACAATAGAGACTATAGACTGTATCGTAGAGACAGCAATTAACATTTTAGACACTATAATAAAAAAAAAAATGCAGCTCATAAAGACTATATAGATACTGTAATCAAGACTATAGACATTGTTATGCAAACTATAAACACTGCAATGAAGACAATAATTTAGATTATACTGAAATACAGACTAGAAATACAGACTAAAGACACTGTGATAGAGATGATTGCCAATGTAATTGGAACTACAGACATGCAGACTGTAATGAAGACAATAATGCAGATTATAGATACCGTAATACGGACCATAAACACTATAAAAGGGACTGTAGACACTTTAAGAAAGAC
>CM059213.1:3009024-3014024 GCA_030347435.1 Clarias fuscus
AATCTCTATTATTGTCTCTATTACACTTTATATAATCTCTATTATAGCCTCTATTACACTGTCTATAATCTCTATTACACTGTCTATAATCTCTATTATAGTCTTTATTACACTGTCTATAATCTGTATTATAGTCTCTATTACATTGTAAATAATCTCTATTATAGTCTCTATTACACTTTCTATCATTTGCATTATTGTCTTTATTACACTGTGTATAGTCTCTATGAAAATGTTTATGTTCATGATTATCTGCATGATTATCTGTATGACTCTGTCTATAGTCTCTTGTACAGTGCATGACGTCTCTAATAATGTTTATAATATTTATTACAGTGTTTACAGTATCACTAATCTGCATCACTGTCTTTAATACAGTGTTTATAGTATGTATTAAAGTGCCCATAGTGTCAATTACACTAGCAATATTCTCTTTTACTGTACATTATTGTCTTTAATACAGTGTCTATAGTCTCTATGTAAATCTACATTATTGTCTGTATGACAGGGCGTAAAGTCTCTATTAAAGTCTATTGTGTTCATGACAGTGTTTACTGTATATATTAAAGTGCCCATAGTCTCAATTAGACTGGCAATCGTCTCTATTACAGTCTCAATAATCTGCATTATGAGCTATATAACACTGTTTATAGTCCCTATTATAGTCTGTATTAGTGTTTATTATCTGCATCGTCGTCTTTACTCCAGTGCAGTGTCTCGAGTCTTTCTTAAAGTGTCTACAGTCCCTTTTATAGTGTTTATGGTCCGTATTACGGTATCTATAATCTGCATTATTGTCTTCATTACAGTCTGCATGTCTGTAGTTCCAATTACATTGGCAATCATCTCTATCACAGTGTCTTTAGTCTGTATTTCTAGTCTGTATTTCAGTATAATCTCCATTATTGTCTTCATTGCAGTGCTTATAGTTTGCATAACAATGTCTATAGTCTTGATTACAGTATCTATATAGTCTTTATTAAAGTGTCTATGAGCTGCATTTTTTTTTTTTATTATAGTGTCTAAAATGTTAATTGCTGTCTCTACGATACAGTCTATAGTCTCTATTGTTGTTGTTGTTGTTAGTCTTTCGGCTGATCCCGCCAAGGTGTCACCAGAACGGCAGCAACTGATGAGCACCACGGGTGGGCACAACGACTTAGCACAGGTTTCATGCCGGATGCCCTTCCTGGTTGCTTGACACAAACCTCCCCTTTTATGCAGGCTTGTGAATGTTGCTGCATTACAGTGTCTATAATGTGAAAAAAAAAAAAATGTTTTTTTTAATTATTCCTGATAAAGTTTAGTTTAGTTTATTTATATAGCACATTTACTACAGCCACAAGACTGACCAACGTGCTGTACATCCACATAAACATCATAAAAGAATAAAAGTACACAACTAGATCCTAAGAAAAATAAAAAATAATATAAATAAATAAATAAATAAATAAATATACACAGAAGCTTAAAATGAAATGTGAATCTATGGCGAGTACTTTTATTATAGTATTGCCCACATGTTTTGGTTTGTCTTTTTGGCTTCATTTTTGTTAAATGAATAACGACACGGTAAAAAAAAAAAAAAAAAATAGACAGTTTCTGGTCTGATGTTGAATTTGCCTCATACTGAGATTCACTATGATAAAATTATTTTTAATGTTTCACAAAAACACACACACACACACACACACACACACACACACACACACACACACACACACACACACACACACATTAAAGTAGGGGTACTAACTTTTGAACATGACTGCAGGCCATAGTCTTATAGTTTATAGGCTATTATAGTTTATACAGTATTACAGCATCTACGTACAGCCTCCATTATGTTCAGTTTCTTTAGTCTCTACTACCTGCATTGTCTCTAATCTGTATTTTAATCTCTATTACAGCCCTGACTTTTTACACTCGATTACAGAGAGTTTTCTATAGTCTCTCTGCGTTTTACCTTTAGTCTTTATTTTAGTCTCTATAATGTCCATTTTGCTCCGTCTTACAGGGACCATGATCATACTGTAAATATGAGCCCGACTACAGTGATTTAATATTCTACACAACCATCTTTTCCATGGTCTCTATTACAGAAAAGTCCTATAAATCTAATCTTATTACAGGGTCTTTAGTCCAATTATTCTTATGACATACAGTAGTCTAATAGTATTTTTAAAAGTATTTGCTGTACATACAGTAGTCTCTTTAACAGAGTCTCGAGGCTCGAGGACACTCTTTACTAAAGCCTCTATTACAGTCCTTATAATCTCCTTTAACGCCTTCTATAACCACCAGGCCGTCTCTGTCTCTGTTGTAGTTTAATAATACACACTCTACAGTCTATTACAGTCTATTACAAGCTCTGAAGTAAAAGGCTTCAATCTCAATGGTCTCTATTGACAGCTATTAATACTCTTTATTGCAGCGTCTAAAGGTCGCTCATTACAATCTCCTATCACACACTCTTTCATCTTTATTTACAGTGCTAAGAGCAGTATTTATAGTCTTGTATAGTTTCAATCTACAGCCTTTATTCTAATCTCTCTTACAGATGGTACTCGCATCGTGTCTTTTTCAGGATCTATTCCTGTCCCTTCAGTGCCCATTATACAGTATGCTGTACTTTCTGGTCTGTATTCCCGTCCCTTTATAATATAAAACTCTCTGTACATGAAGCAAACGACGATTTTTTTTTTTAGCATAATGCAACTTTATTACAAAACGTCCTTCGGATGTCTTGCCGTTCCTTTGTAAGCACGCGTGCGCGCGCGCGCGCGTCTCCTCTCCCACTCATGATGATCTCACGGTAACACATCTGGTGCCGTTGCATCCTAATTGCACTTCAAAATGTCTTCCGAATGCGACAGCTCCCCGATTCGAGCCGTCAGAAACGAAAGCAAGAGGTTCCTCTTCTGTCAAAAGCATCCCTAAATACTGTACGGGGGGGGGAAAGAAAAAAAAAAATAAAAACGAATTATGAAAACTTTCAGAAGATTCTTTGCAATAAAGTGTTTACTTTTGCTTATGAATGGAGACTTTTCTGATGTCCTGTATTGTAGACTATAAATGCGTTCGCAGTCCGGTTATTATTATAGTCTCTTTCATAGTCTAATTATGTTTGTTTGTTTGTTTATTTTTGTTACAGTAAAATAATACACTTTTAGTCCTTTATTCCAGTCTCTCTGTGCCTGTCTCAGGACCTCCTCTAGAGTCTGTACAATCTGTGTAACAGTCTCGAAGGATCATTATACATTCCCTGCTAGAATCTCTTCAGCCTTTCATGCAGGATCTGTTGCTTTATTTTTAACTCTCTGTAGTTTGCATTGCAAAAAAAAATAAAATAAAGATAAAGATATCGTGAGAATAGGGAGCAGGTTGAGATGAGTCTAGAGTACGCGGAGTTCAGAGACGAGGTGCAGGTAGAAGGTACTGTTAGATGAGCTTAAAATATTTGGGGTCAACTGATGACGCTGCGGTTTGCTTTGGGAGCGACAAGAATGGACAGGACTAGGAATGAGTATATTCGAGGGGACAGGGCAGGTAGGATCAAAGTGGTTTGGACATGTGAAGAGGAGGGATGAGGGGTGTATCAGGAGGAGAAGAAGAAGGAGGAGGGAGGAGGAGGAGGAGGAGGAGGAGGTTTATGGATGTGGTGAGGGAGGACATGCAGGAGGGTTCGTGAGAGACAGAGTCAGGCGGAGACAAATGGCCCAGTGTGGCGACACCTAACGGGAGCAGCCGAAAGAAGAAAATACATTATATAACCATATTTATTTGTTTATCATACATCTAATTTTAACCTAATTAAAACATTTTATTTTTCACATACTGTACAGTACACAGTCATACACTGTACGATATGCAGTGAAATACTTATACGGCCACCTCGTGACCTTAAAATCAACATCATCCAATAGAAATAAAATCATGGAATAGAGTAAGAAGAAAATATGCAAAAACGTATAAAATATTAAAAAGGAAGACAAAATATGAAATATCAAAAAAATATTTAATAAAAAAAAAAACATCTAGACAATATGGCTGTACAAATATGGAATGTGCCAATTTGGGCATAAATCATAAATGTGACGTATAGCGTCCATAAAACGGGTCCATAACATATTTTTACAAAAATGTTATATTGATACTTATTTCTTAAATATGTATCACACTCGCTTTGACTGCATTTCCTCTCCACACAGTCTTTATACTAGTCTATATATTCTGCACTACTAATATAATACCAATATATCACTCTATACAGTATTAGTAACGTGATTCATTTACATCATATTACTATTTTTTAAACAGCCGCTTAAGCGTCCACTATAATCTTCATAGTCATTTATTAATCCTTCATGAACGACTGACCTTTGAAGTATGAGAGGAAGCAAAAGTAGGAACGCTGATATGTGGAGGCCTGACCAGGCCTGTCTCTGTTATACAACTGGGACAGTGCTGCCATCTAGTGTTTCAAATTGTTTTGTGTCATTATTTAAAAAACAAAAAAACAAACAAAAAAAACATCAAAGTAAATTCAAATAAATAACAAAGTTACAAAGCCAATATGAGCAAATGTATTATTTATTATCGAATTAAAGTAAGCATTTACAACACTGCTATAAAGCGCTACATCAACCTGTAGCAAAGATCTGAGATAGAATCAATAACATTCATTAGTTATCAGTAATGCTAATGGTTACTGTAGAACTTCATCATCTCATGATATGAAAACTGCAGCTTTGTTGTTTTATAATGATTAATATGTCTAAAAAAAAAAAAAACCCATGTCCGCGTGCTGTAAAGGTCTTATCAGTCGCCGGGAGACTTCAAAGGAAAATGTTACCGTGCGTATGCTTAGAAATAAAAAGCAACGGAGGTGTCAAGCCCGCGAAACAAAAAAATGAAACTCCCGACAATGGAACTCCGCATGTAATTAACATTCCTTCTCACCTGAGCTCATTCTCTGCAGCCAGAAGTCATGACAATGT
>CM059213.1:3019024-3089355 GCA_030347435.1 Clarias fuscus
GAATAACAGGAAACAGGAAGTGGCTAATAACTTCTGTATAAATTGAGTGACATTCATCAAACCTCAGCAGTAGGTTAAGAGAAGAGTCCTGCTCACAGTGACATGGGTCCCGTGAGTCTCAGTCATAGCGCCACCAACTGGCAGCAGAAAGTGTCTACTTTCAGAAATTAAATTCTTTTGTGGTTAATTTTCAGCAAATTGGCTTCAAAATCAGGCACAATAATTGGAAGACACGGCTGATGTCACACTGTAAAGGACTTTTTGATACGTTGAATAGTGTTGCTATGGCAAGGTAAAATTTTAAGGAAAACTAGGATACTCATATCCAACAAGTGGAAAGTCCTAATGTCTCCAAACATTTTACATAGAAGGTACAACTGGTTCTGAGTAAATTTCTTGAGTTTCACGATTTTGTTATGCTCATACGCCTCCCAACAATATTTTGTTTATTAACTAATTGCTTTAAATTGCATAAACTAACTCCTGCAGTACTAAACTATGGCCACTAGATGGAGGTATCACACCACACATCCCACACTCACGAAGAGACGCACACAGACACACGTGACCTCCCCCTCCCTCACAGATTTGAGTTTTGGTGAAGCGGACTGACACAAACGCTGCCGCTGAATAGTTGTTTATGGACTGTTTAATTGTTTACAAATCGCCCTTTGGATCAAGTTTTGTGCGTGAATTCAACAGTAAGTGTGAAGTCTTTAACTATATTAACAATGGACATTTTATCTGTTCCGGTAACAAGTTATTATGCCCGCGAGGTCGCGATATATATATATATATTTACATGTGTGTGTGTGTGTGTGTGTGTGTGTATTCTTAGTAAGTATGCCTAGAATCAATATGTTATTGTGACTGTCACTATTATCTTTTGCTGTTGTTATTTCGTGTTATAAACACACACACATTTGAAACACGGCCCGTAGCTTTAAGGGCCACGGCGAATAACAGGAAACAGGAAGTGGCTAATAACTTCTGTCTTAATTGAGTGACGTTCATCAAACCTCAGCAGTAGGTTAAGAGAAGAGTCCTGCTCACAGTGACATGGGTCCCGTGAGTCTCAGTCATAGCGCCACCAACTGGCAGCACAAAGTGTCTACTTTCAGAAATTAAATTCTTTTGTGGCTAATTTTCAGCAAATTGGCTTCAAAATCAGGCACAATAATTGGAAGACACGGCTGATGACACACTGTAAAGGACTTTTTGATACGTTGAATAGTGTTGCTATGGCAACATATCATTTGGAGCAAACATAAGATACTTATATCCACCAAGTGGAAAGTCCTAATGTGCCCAAACATTTTATGTAGAAAGAACAACTGCTTCTGAGTAGATTTCTTGAGTTTCATGTTTTTGTGATGCTCATACAGCTCCCAACAATTTTTTACAGTATATTTATCATCCTTGTCCTGAACTGTCTGTACTGACTCCTGCAGTAATAAAATATGTCCAGTAGATGGCAGTAGTAGGCAGGTATTCTGCAGTCAGGTCTTTCCCCTTCTCCTTTACTATGGCTTCATGTTTACAATTTAAATATATGCAGAAATCATAAAAAATAAACAATACAAACATTTAAATTGCCAACTGTACAACATTGAGTCTGGTGGACAAGCGCGGCGATATACACACCAGACCACACATTCTAAACACACACACACACTCTACACATCGGTCATGTACACATCCCGACAAATACACAATATGAACACACTAACTATCCTACATGCACACACACACACACACACACACATCACAAGCACACGTCACTAATGTGACCTGACTAAATAAAAATCAATATATCATGAAAAAGGAAAAAGATCCTTAGGAAAACAAGAGGCTCCTGCGCATCTATAGCACACATCTCTCACGACAGACACACACTCACACTCATCATATTCAGTGACACGGACAGTGACATCACATTCAGGAACATCCTTAAACTTACACCGAAACATTATTAATAACACACATCACTAATGTTAACACAGACTCACACACCATACACACACACACACACACACACACTCCATATACACAAACACAAGCACATTTACTCGTCACACACAGACTGACACATCTACATCTCACACACCTCTGTCCCTCACTCTCACACACACTAAACCTCCCACACACTAAACCTCCCACACACACATGCACACACACACACGCACACACACACACACACACAAATCACATCACATCACATCACTGTCACACACCTCTCTCCCTCACTCTCACACACACATCACACATGTTGATATCTCAAACGGGTCAGCCGTGATAATGTCTTAAACTTACACCGAACAATTATTAATCACACACAAATCACTAATATTTGAACACACCATACACACAAACATACACAAGCACACATCACTAATGTTAACACACTAAATAAACACACACACACACACACACACACACACACAAACACATCTCACACACACGCACACACATGCATGCACACACAAACAAATACACTCGTACATCACACAAATGAGCACCTACATACTCACACATTATAACATCACAAATTATAACACTCACACACTCACATCTCTGTCTCACGCAGAAACACACACATCCACTAACAAGTCACATGTCTTGGACATACTAACACACACATCACTAATGTTAACACACAGATTCACACACCACACACACACAAACACACAAAAACACATTTACTCATCAGAGACAGACTGACACATTAACTAGTCACACACACACACACACACACACACACACACACACACACACACACAAATATTTAGGGCCCAAACTGATATTAGCCCAGTATGATGTGTGACGTTCTGTGTGCAAGTTCTGCGGTGCAACCGGGTGCCAATGACTTTTTTGAGGTTTTGACACACTCGAATAACACGCAGGTTGTGCGGTGCGCCCGGGGTGGGGACCGCGCCCGTTGCTTGGGCCCGTCATCGTTGCTTGCAACTTTAATTATTATTATTTTTTTTTTTATTATTTTTCTTTCAATCATCCGGGCACTTTCGGGCCTCTTAACATACTCAAAAACTCAGCAAAATTTGCAGACAGATTGGAATCTGCGGCCAACAGGTCCTCAGTGGGGCTCGGCCCGGGGCGTCGTACACGCCCCGCACAGCGCCCCCTACAGAGTCTTGCCTTATAGCTCAGACACACTTGCACGTATACTTATAAAACTCGGTGAACATTTAGATCTCATCAAACTGAACAAGTTTCGCGCTGCATGTCATCAGGACTAATCAACAGGAAGTGAGTTATTTTGAGTTGTTTGCAAAACGCACGCAATGGAATTTGAAATACTCCTCCTAGGAACTTTTTACAATTCGCACCAAACCAGCTAAATATGATCTAAACAAGTTGCCGATGCAAAATTGCAGAGATCTTTTTGATACCTCGAACGGTTCGGCCGTGGCGACGCTTTAAAATTATGGCGAATAAAATGAAACAGGAAGTGGCTAATAACTTCTGTGTACATTAAGTTAGGCACATGAAACTTTACAGGTATGTTAAGAGCAGGAAGCTGATCACATCATATGACAACCATGAGTCTATGTCATAGCGCCACCAAGTGGCAGCAGGAAGTGTGTCACTTTTGGAAATCAGTAATATTTTGTCCTTTACTTTCACCTGATTTGGTTCAAAATCAGTCAGAATAATGAAAAGACATGGGTCATTTGAAATCATGGAGGATTTTTTTTCTAATTTGAATCGTGTTGCTATGGTGACGATTTAACTCAAGAAAAAATCGAAGACAACTATTCTTCTCATATCTTACGAGTGGAAAGACCTACGGTTCCAAAATTGTATGGGTGTAGACTCTCACTGATTGTGAGGAATCCCTGAGAGCCTGGAGCCCGGGCGTGGCACAGGGCCTGTACAGCGCCCCCTGGAACTTTGTAAAGTTTCAGCTGCATAACTCATATCCACTTTCACATATATGAATGAGACCCAGTATAAATTTAGATCTCATTGAGATGAACAACTTGCATACCCCATGTCATGGAATCCGCTGAACAGGAAGTCAGTTATTTGGCGTTGTTTGAAAAACGCACCCATTGGAATGTGATCTACTACTCTTACAGGATTAATAGGTTTTTGACCAAACAGGGTCTAATATAATCTCAAGACATTGAGGATCTAATATTGTGAAGGGCTGGTTGATATCTTAAACGGGTCGGCCGTGGCGAGCCCTTAAACCTACGGCGAATAACAGGAAACAGGAAGTGGCTAATAACTTCTGTATAAATTGAGTGACGTTCATCAAACCTCAGCAGTAGGTTAAGAGAAGAAACCTGCTCACAGTGACATGGGTCCCGTGAGTCTCAGTCATAGCGCCACCAACTGGCAGCAGAAAGTGTCTACTTTTAGAAATTAAATTCTTTTGTGACTAATTTTCAGCAAATTGGCTTCAAAATCAGGCACAATAATTGGAAGACACGGCTGATGTCACACTGTAAAGGACTTTTTGATACGTTGAATAGTGTTGCTATGGCAACATATAATTTTGAGCAAATATAAGATACTTATATCCACCAAGTGGAAAGTCCTAATGTGCCCAAACATTTTAGGTAGAAGGAACAACTGCTTCTGAGTAGATTTCTTGAGTTTCATGTTTTTGTGATGCTCATACAGCTCCCAACAATTTTTACAGTATATTTATCAGCCTTGGTCTGAACTGTGTCCACTGACTCCTGCAGTAATAAAATATGTCCAGTAGATGGCAGTAGTAGGCAGTTATTCTGCAGTCAGGTCTTTCCCCTTTTCCTTTACTATGCCTTCATGTTTACTATTTAAACATATGCAGAAATTATAAAAAATAAACAATACAAACATTTAAATTGCCCACTGTACAACATACACACACACATTATATGTGACATCACATTCAGGAACATCCTTAAACTTACACCGATAAATTATTCATAAGACACATCACCAATATTAACACCAGACTCACACACCATACACACACACACACACACACACACACACACACACACACACACACTCCATATACATGAACACGCACAAACACAAGCACATTTACTCGTCACACACAGACTGGCCCATCTACATGTCACACACCTCTCTCCCTCACTCTCACACACACACACACACACACACACACACACACACACACACACACACACACACACACACACACACACACACACTCATTTATATTCAGTATTCAGTGACACAGACAGTGACATCACATTCAGGAACATCCTTAAACTTACACCGATAAATTATTTATCACACACATCATTAATGTTCACACACAGACTCACACACCATACACACAAACATCTACAAACAAACACACACACACACACACCATATACACAAACTCACACAAACACAAGCACATTTACTCGTCACACACAGACTGACACATCTACATGTCACACACCTCTCTCCCTCACTCTCTCTCTCTCTCTCTCTCTCACACACACACACACACACACACACACACACACACACACACACACACAGGACAAGCCAAAGACTGATCCAGCATCAGCATCAAATAAAACCCATTGCGTGTCATACTCAAACTTGACCTCACATCACATCACTGTCACACACCTCTCTCCCTCACTCTCACACACACATCACACATTTTGATATCTCAAACGGGTCAGCCGTGATAATGTCTTAAACTTACACCCAACAATTATTAATAACACACACATCACTAATATTAACACACAGATGCAGACACCATACACACAAACATGCACAAACACAAGCACACATCACTAATGTTAACACACTAAATAAACACACACACAAACACAAAGATATCTCACACACATGCATGCACACACACAAACAAGTACACTCATACATCACACACATGCACACACATTATAACATCACAAATTGTAACACTCACACACTCACATCTCTGTCTCACACACCCTCACGCAGAAACACACACACCCATTAACAAGTCACATATCTTAAACATACTAACACACACTACTGTTAACACAGACTTACACACCACACACACACACTCATTATATTCAGTGACACAGACAGTGACATCACATTCAGGAACATCCTTAAACTTACACCGATAAATTATTCATAACACACATCACCAATATTAACACACAGACTCACACACCATACACACACACACACACATACACACACACACACACACCATATACACAAACTCACACAAGCACATTTACTCGTCACACACAGACTGACACATCTACATGTCACACACCTCTCTCCCTGACTCTCTCTCACACACACACACACACACACATCACATCACTGTCACACACCTCTCTCCCTGACTCTCTCTCACACACACACACACACACACACACATCACATCACATCACTGTCACACACCTCTCTCCCTCACTCTCACACACACATCACACATTTTGATATCTCAAACGGGTCAGCCGTGATAATGTCTTAAACTTACACCCAACAATTATTAATCACACACAAATCACTAATATTTGAACACACCATACACACAAACATGCATAAACACAAGCACACATCACTAATGTTAACACACTAAATAAACACACACACAGAAACACACACACACACACACACACACACACACACACACACACACACACAAAAACACCTCTCACACACACGCACACACATGCATGCACACACAAACAAATACACTCGTACAATACACAAATGAGCACCTACATAAACACACATTATAACATCACAAATTATAACACTCACACACTCACATCTCTGTCTCACACACCCTCACGCAGAAACACACACATCCACTAACAAGTCACATGTCTTAGACATACTAACACACACATCACTAATGTTAACACACAGACTCACACACCACACACACACAAACACGCAAAAACACATTTACTCATCAGAGACAGACTGACACATTAACTAGTCACACACACACACACACACACACACACATATTTAGGGCCCAAACTGATATTAGCCCAGTATGATGTGTGACGTTCCGCGGTGCAACCGGGTGCCAATGACTTTTTCGAGGTTTTGACACACTCGAATAACACGCAGGTTGTGCGGTGCGCCCGGGGTGGGGACCGCGCCCGTTGCTTGGGCCCGTCATCGTTGCTTGCAACTTTAATTATTATTTTTTTTTTTTTTTTCTTTTTATTATTTTTCTTTCAATCATCCGGGCACTTTCGGGCCTCTTAACATACTCAAAAACTCACCAAAAGTTGCACACAGATTGGAATCTGCGGCCAACAGGTCCTCAGTGGGGCTCGGCCCGGGGCGTCGCACACGCCCCACACAGCGCCCCCTACAGAGTCTTGCCTTATAGCTCAGACACACTTGCACATATACTTATAAAACTCGGTGAACATTTAGATCTCATCAAACTGAACAAGTTTCGCGCTGCATGTCATCAGGACTAATCAACAGGAAGTGAGTTATTTTGAGTTGTTTGCAAAACGCACCCAATGGAATTTGAAATACTCCTCCTAGGAACTTTTTACAATTCGCACCAAACCAGCTAAATATGATCTAAACAAGTTGCCGATGCAAAATTGCAGAGATCTTTTTGATACCTCGAACGGTTCGGCCGTGGCGACGCTTTAAAATTATGGCGAATAAAATGAAACAGGAAGTGGCTAATAACTTCTGTGTACATTAAGTTAGGCACATGAAAGTTTACAGGTATGTTAAGAGTAGGAAGCTGATCACATCATATGACAATCATGAGTCTATGTCATAGCGCCACCAAGTGGCAGCAGGAAGTGTGTCACTTTTGGAAATCAGTAATATTTTGTCCTTTACTTTCACCTGATTTGGTTCAAAATCAGTCAGAATAATGAAAAGACATGGGTCATTTGAAAACATGGAGGATTTTTTTTCTAATTTGAATCGTGTTGCTATGGTGACGATTTAACTCAAGAAAAAATCGAAGACAACTATTCTTCTCATATCTTACGAGTGGAAAGACCTACGGGTCCCAAATTGTATGGGTGTAGACTCTAACTGATTGTGAGGAATCCCTGAGAGCCTGGAGCCCGGGCGTGGCACAGGGCCTGTACAGCGCCCCCTGGAACTTTGTAAAGTTTCAGCTGCATAACTCATATCCACTTTCACATATATGAATGAGACCCAGTATAAATTTAGATCTCATTGAGATGAACAACTTGCATACCCCATGTCATGGAATCCGCTGAACAGGAAGTCAGTTATTTGGCGTTGTTTGAAAAACGCACCCATTGGAATGTGATCTACTACTCTTACAGGATTAATAGGTTTTTGACCAAACAGGGTCTAATATAATCTCAAGAGATTGAGGATCTAATATTGTGAAGGGCTGGTTGATATCTTAAACGGGTCGGCCGTGGCGAGCCCTTAAACCTATGGCGAATAACAGGAAACAGGAAGTGGCTAATAACTTCTGTATAAATTGAGTGACGTTCATCAAACCTCAGCAGTAGGTTAAGAGAAGAGTCCTGCTCACAGTGACATGGGTCCCGTGAGTCTCAGTCATAGCGCCACCAACTGGCAGCAGAAAGTGTCTACTTTTAGAAATTAAATTCTTTTGTGACTAATTTTCAGCAAATTGGCTTCAACATCAGGCACAATAATTGGAAGACACGGCTGATGTCACACTGTAAAGGATTTTTTGATACGTTGAATAGTGTTGATATGGCAACATATCATTTGGAGCAAACATAAGATACTTATATCCACCAAGTGGAAAGTCCTAATGTGCCCAAACATTTTATGTAGAAAGAACAACTGGTTCTGAGTAGATTTCTTGAGTTTCATGTTTTTGTGATGCTCACACAGCTCCCAACAATTTTTACAGTATATTTATCAGCCTTGGTCTGAATTTTCTGTACTGACTCCTGCAGTAATAAAATATGTCCAGTAGATGGCAGTAGTAGGCAGGTATTCTGCAGTCAGGTCTTTCCCCTTCTCATTTACTATGGCTTCATGTTTATTATTTAAACATATGCAGAAATCATAAAAAATAAACAATACAAACATTTAAATTGCCCACTGTGCAACATTCAGTCTGGTGGACAAGCGCGGCGATATACACACCAGACCACACATTCTACACATCGGTCATGTACACATCCCGACAAATACACAATATGAACACACTAACTATCCTACATGCACACACACACATCACAAGCACACGTCACTAATGGTACCTGACTAAATAAAAATCAATATATCATGAAAAAGGAAAAAGATCCTTAAACAAGAGGCTCCTGCGCACCTATAGTGTGTGGGTGAGTTTTTAATTGCAAATCAGTTTTGATATCTCAAATGTCTCAGCCGTACTAATGTCTTAAACTTACACAACGAAAAATGATTAATAACACACACATCACTAATGTCAACACACTACATTAAAAAAGAAAAGAAAAGAATGATCCTTAGGAAAACAAGAGGGTCCTGCACATCTATAGCACACATCTCTCACGACACACACACACTCACACACACACACACTCACTCATTATATTCAGTGACACGGACAGTGACATCACATTCAGGAACATCCTTAAACTTACACTGAAAAATTATTAATAACACACATCACTAATGTTCACACACAGACTCACACACCATACACACAAACACACACACACACTCCATATATATATATATATATATATATATATATATATATATATATATATATAATTTTTTTTTTTTTTTCTGTAATACAATTTATACATAGACCTTAATTCTATCATACAAGTTTCTATAGATCTGTATATATGTTTATATTGCACTGCTAACTTGCACTTCTGGTTAGATGCTAACTGCATTTCGTTGCCTTGTGACTGCGTGCAATGACAATAAAGTTGAATCTAATCTAATCTAATCTAATATACACAAACACGCACAAACACAAGCACATTTACTCGTCACACACAGACTGACACATCTACATCTCACACACCTCTGTCCCTCACTCTCACACACACTAAACCTCCCACACACACACACACACACACACACACACACACACACACACACACAAATCACATCACATCACATCACATCACTCACACACATCTCTCCCTCACTCTCACACACACATCACATCACATCACACATTTTGATCTCTCAAACGGGTCAGCAGTGATAATGTCTTAAACTTACACCCAACAATTATTAATCACACACAAATCACTAATATTTGAACACACCATACACACAAACATGCACAAACACAAGCACACATCACTAATGTTAACACACTAAATAAACACACACAAAGACACAAACACATCTCACACACACGCACACACATGCATGCACAAACACAAACAAATACACTCATACATCACACAAATGAGCACCTACATACACACACACATTATAACATCACAAATTATAACACTCACACACTCACATCTCTGTCTCACGCAGAAACACACACATCCACTAACAAGTCACATGTCTTGGACATACTAACACACACATCACTAATGTTAACACACAGATTCACACACCACACACACACAAACACACAAAAACACATTTACTCATCAGAGACAGACTGACACATTAACTAGTCACACACACACACACACACAAATATTTAGGGCCCAAACTGATATTAGCCCAGTATGATGTGTGACGTTCTGTGTGCAAGTTCTGCGGTGCAACCGGGTGCCAATGACTTTTTTGAGGTTTTGACACACTCGAATAACACGCAGGTTGTGCGGTGCGCCCGGGGTGGGGACCGCGCCCGTTGCTTGGGCCCGTCATCGTTGCTTGCAACTTTAATTTTGTTTGTTTTTGTTTTTTTAAGATAAACTTTGCTATTAACTTTGTTTTAGTTGTAAAAGCTTTGGTCTGTACATCCCCAGCCCTTGAACTGTCTCGTCCTTTAGTCAGTCCAGCGATTTGTTCAAACTCATCAGCTTCCAAAGCATCAGAATTGATGTTAAAACTTGGCTATGAGTTGGAACGGTGAACAAATTGGGTGAATTAAGAGCGTGATGGAGGGGTTTCGGGATGAACCTATATTATAGCCGGTTAGGTTAGAATTCACACATGATGCTTATTAAAGAACGTACATGAACATAACAAGGAGCCGAATTAAATCAAGCAGTTTGAATTACTACAGCTTCAAGTTCCGATTGGTGATTCACAAATGGTAAGGTTAATAAAAAAAATGTAATGAATTAATAAATAAATAAATAAATAAATAAATAAGTACATTAGTTGCTTTATTTGTGTAATCATATAAACAAACTGAAAAAAAAATCCTACACATTATATTGTATTAACTATAAACACACACACACACACACACACACACACACACACACACAATAAGTGGAAACGTGAGCATTTGTATAGCCCTGTGTGTAGCAATACAGGGCACTAAGGGTTCATCTAGTTCATTTAGATTGCTGGTTTGTTGGAAAGTTAACTGTTGTTAACTTTTTTTGTTTTTACAAATGAAAAGTGTCCAGTAATATAAAAATCCACCCCGCGTGAGTCACATATCCAGATTTACAGCCAAAATGACATTTACTTTGGTTACTCATTTCCTAAATGTTTCATAATATTGAAATCATTCCGAAAGTGTTGCACACAATATATATATATATATATAAAAGAGCTGTTATTTTATCATGAAAGAAAACAATGTACATTTATTAAGCTAATTTATTGTAGCACCATTGATTCTTTATCAAAAGCTTTTTTTGTTTGTTTGTTTGTTTGTTTGTTTGTTTGTTTGTTTGTTTCTTATACTGTAAGTACAGAACAGCGCGATGCAGCGGCGCTTTCATTCTTTATTCAGTCTTTACAGGCCGAGCCGAATCGAATCAGCTTCAAACAGCTGCATTGCATTCTGGGACTAGAAGCCAGCATTTGCACCGGCGTCTCACTCAGGATTTCTGATTCATATGACACTGAACAATGCTGGAAAAAATGATTGTCATTATTATTAGCACTTACACTTGAGGCTCAGGAATCATAAAGGTCATTGTAACTCGTCTAGCAATTACATCACCACCTGGTGACTTCCCCAAGAATTACTCGATAAAAAAAGCGAATCATGAACGTGCGGTACTGTGTTTCAGAAAGGACCGTCTCTTTAAGAACAAAAAAAGGCGCCCGCATTCTGGTGGAGATCGTGTCCGGTTACAGCCAACTGGAATGGATGGATTTCTCACAAGTGTTGCTTATTTTTCCGCAGCGATTGCGCAATGTCTCCACCAGCTACGGGCTGATGTGTCGTCATGAATTAAACAAAGATGTTTGATTATCATATCATATTTTCAGGTTCCGAGTTCAATGAGCTCCACTCAGATACCACGTGTGTTGCTGTATCATGCCCAGTTCCAGGGAAATA
Source organism: Clarias fuscus (assembly GCA_030347435.1). Taxonomy (NCBI): domain Eukaryota; kingdom Metazoa; phylum Chordata; class Actinopteri; order Siluriformes; family Clariidae; genus Clarias; species Clarias fuscus. The sequence goes on from CM059213.1 coordinate 3,031,407, forward strand.
ACAAGTGCTAGAGAGTGCAGAGTTTGTTCATGAGAAGTGCGAAATATTCTATTTTTAGACTGTTTAAATGATGATTCTGTGAAAGAAGAAGATGAAGGACGCTTCAGCCTGATTTCTTTCACACCAGAAATTTCCTGCTGGTCATAAAAATGATTTTGCCAACAGTGCGGGTTTGTAGCAATAAATAAATAAATAAATAAATAAATAAAACCTTTTACGACAGTTTAAATAGTGATAATACAGTATGAAGGACTTAACCTTTCTCGATTCCTCTTGAGGATGAGGGGCAAAAGATTTTAAATTGGATACATTTCACCTACTGTACTGCCCTCTATTAGCCAGACCACTAATCGAACCCCACGACTTACTGTAACACCTGACTCGGGTCATTGTGTTCTTCCTGCTCTATCACATCCTCTTCAGTTCAGAAAACGGGCGGATAATTAGCTAACTAGGCAAATTATGCGTGGTGGGAGCTGAGAAAACACTTACAAGATGGTATGTTGTCTCCAGGGACACCACTAAGGATTCGCGGCCCTTTGGAACGCTATTTTTTTGGGGCTCTGGATGAAGCCACTGCTTTTAAATAGCCATTGTGTTTCTGCGTTTTCCTGTCACTCAGCGTGCCTTGGGATCGTGCCTACGTGCTACTGTTCATGACCACCCCGGTTTTTTGTTTTTTTTTGACTAAATGTTCATTGCTCATATGATTAGTCATAGCCAAACATGTGTACGGAGCAGATGAGCAAGGCGATGCATTTCCAAGAAAAATTTGTTTAGGCTATTTAGGGTTGCTAAATAGTAGCCTTGTAGGATGTTTCATTCATTCTCAATGAAAGGAGAAAAAACTTCGGATGTGATACATAATCAGGTGGTTTCTTCATACGATTCGAAAATACGTGTGTAAACCAAACCGAACCAGTTCTACGCAGCATATAGCAACTCTATATATACGCGATTCTCATGCTGTATATTCATCGCGAATGAGGTGCTTTGCCATCAGAGGTCACGCTTGCGGCCTTATCAGTACGAGATTAATCATCCAAGGGTTCTTGATGATCCTAAAGGCACTGTGCAGAGAAAACATACAACCCACTGGAACTCATAGTTTTTATTATTATTATTATTATTATTATTATTATTATTATTATTATTATTATGTACTTTTACACCTGAATCTATATCACTAGTTAAGATTTCCAACAAGACTGCAATGATATAAGAATCCAACCAGGATGAATCACATGTCCATATTTACAGGCACGATGTGATCACTTTGATTACTGGTTACTGGTACCGTAATGTGCATACCGTGTGTGTTTAATCATCCTGTTTATGTTGTACAGATTCCTGCAGATGTTCCCTTCCTTTTAATGAGTTATCATCAAGACCGCACACTATGTGCACACACTATGTTGGGAGTTTTCCAGAACTGTTTGTTTGAGGAAAGCCCGCCTCTGTGTGTTTGGGAAATGTCTAGATGTCAGACCACACTTTTTTAGGAAACCATTCATGAGCTCATTCAAAAAACTAATAGAAAATAGTTCAGTTCAGTTGACCGTAACAGTTCGCACAATATTACTGAGAAATCAAGGGCGCAAGACAGTGGTTGCATCATATGTTGTTGATGATGATGATGATGATGATGATGATGACATTGCAGATGCCAAGCTTGAGTTTCCATTTAGGCACATCTTTGTTTAATCCACGACAACACATCAGCCTGTAGCTGGTTGAGACATTGCGCAATCTCAGCGGGAAAAAAAAATGAACAACACTTCTACCGTATCTTCTTCACAAGAGATCTACCCATTCGATTCAATTTGGAGTTTATTTGGCTGTAACGGGAGTCGCTCTCCACCAGAAGAAGACCACAGTGCAGGTGTTCCCTGTTCTTAGAGAAGTTCCCTTCTGGAATACAGTATGTTTATGGTGATGAAAGGTTGTAATGATGAAAGGTTCGTGATTCGTTTTTATCGGTTCAGGTGCCAATTTATAGTTTAGAAGTCACCAGGCGGTGATGTAATTGTTAGAAGAGTTACACTGATCTTTATTATTCATGAGTTGTAAGCAGTGTTGGGGGACGTTACTTTTTAAAGTAACTAATTACATTACAAAATTACTGTCATTAAAAAGTAATCCGTTACATTTACACTACAGAAAATGAAAACTCCTCTGTGCTTCCTCATGCATGTTGTTTTAGTCAAGACCTTTATAACTTATAACCCTATAAACTTTATAACCTTTATAACACCGCTTCTCACCGCGAGTCAAACCGCATAGAGTGGATAGGGGTATAACAGCAGGGATAACGGGGGTATCGGGGGCGGGGCTTGCAGGACAACTTTCACACACACACACACACACACACACACACACACACACACACACACACACACACACACACACTAACGGATTGGGAATGACCGTTGTCTGGCTCACGGATTATATAAATGGTCTGAGTAACGGATTACAGTTTTGAAAATGTAACTAAGTAACTGAGTACTGGAATGGCGGAGCTAACGCGTTAGATTACTCGTTACATCAAAAAAGTAATCCGAGTACTCTTTGTAACACTTTGTAACACTTTACACTGGTTCTAAGTGATGATGATCAGGTGTTTGCCAGAACTTGATCAACGTTCCCCAGCATTGTCCCAGTGTCATATTAATAAGAAATCCTGACCAGACGTACCTGTAACTGGAGTGAGACGTCGGTGCAAATGCTGGCTACTAGTCCCAGAATGCAATGCAGCTGTATGAAGCTGAGTACATAGTGGATTAGATTCGGCTCAGCCTGTAAAGACTGAATAAAGAATGAAAGCGCCGCTGCATCGCTCTGTTCTGTACACTTATAAAAACAGAAAATGGCACCAGGTACAGTAGCTTTTCATAAAGAATCAATGGGGCTACAATAAATTAGGTTTGTAAATGTACATTATTTCACTCTTTATGAGAATAGACTTGTATTTATTTTGTTGAATGTACGTACAGTGGAACCTCGGTTTATGAGTGTTCCGCAAGACGAGCAAAGATTTTTAATAAATTTTGACTTGAAAAACGAGCATGGCTTGGTTTACGAGTGCCGAGCTTTTTGACACACACACACACACACACACACACACACACACACACACACACACAAATACACAGCGCCTGTGCGCACAAATGGAAACACTTATTTGTTGGGATTTATTTTAACTTTTTTTAAAGGTAAAGTGCAGGTTAATTTGTTTTATTTCTACTTTATATATTGTATTAATTATTTTTCTGTATTTATTTTTTTGATCTGTGGAATGAATTATTTGAGTTTTCATTATTTCTTATGGGAAGGTTTGATTTGGTTTATGAGTGTTTTGGAATATGAGCCCACTTCTGAAACGAATTATGCTCGTAATCCAAGGTTCCCTTGTATTTTAATTTGACCATCATTTAAATATATTGAATATATAGCCAAAGTGAAACCTTGATAAATATTGATGTGTCAGTCAGTCAGTCAGGCTGGATTTGTATATGATTGTGGGAAAGTCTACCTACAGATGTGTGAAAGTTAGTACACCCAAACTTGTAATTTTATCAGTTTTTGTGTAAACATTATTAAAATCATTTGATTGTTGCAGGTCTTCTAACCTTTTTTCACCATGAATTATGTATTTAACGAAAATGATGCAAAAAATAATAATAAATAACACGTGTGCAATACTAAGTACCCCCCTTACTGCAGGATTTAAGAGGGCAAGCTGCAGCCAGGTGCTGATAATCATCAGCCCTTGATTAACTGATCTTCAGCAGGTGTGCAGATCTCTATAAAAACTACTGTAAAATCCCATTCGAGCTTGCCACAGACCTACAGTAGGTATCTGCGAGGGCAAGCTTATTCATGAGCTACACTGAACTGAATGAGGGATTAAACACTGCTGCAACCGCTGCTTTTCCCAGCAACACTGTACTCATTCAGCATTGATCCAGCACAAGGATTCTATTCAAAGTGTGCATTCCTGCGTGCATTATGAAACAAACATGTGTGACATCAAAGTGTGGCATCAGGAGTGACATCTGACCCTGAGAATATTTTGCAACACACAAAAAGGATTTTGATACACTATATTGTCAAAAGTATTCGCTCGCCTGCCTTCACATGCACATGAACTTTTTTGTTTGATTTGATGTTACTATTTGATGTTGACAATAAGAGCTGCAACTCTTTTGGGAAGACTATCCACAGGGTTTACAGTACGTGTGTGTTTATTGGAATTTTAGCCGAATCTTTCCAGAAAAGCATTTGTGAGGTCAGACAATGATTTTGGACAAGAAGGCCTGGCTCGGAGTCTGCGCTCTAACTCATCCCAAAGACGTTCTATCGGGTTGAGGTTAGAGCTTGGTGCCGGCCAGTCAGGTTCTTCTACACCAAAGTCACTCATCCATGTGTTTATGGACTTTTATTTTATGCACAGTCATGTTGAAACTGATGCTTTTCAGGAGTTGGGCTCGGCCCCTTGGCTTCCAGTAAGAGGAACTCTTAATGTGGGAACTGTTTGTGGACGGTCCCTTCCTCATCCAGCATGACTGTGCACTGGTGCACAAAGCGAAGTCCATACTGTAAAGACACAGATGGGTAAGTTTGGTATGGAAGAACTGGTATGGAAGACTGCCCTGACCTCAACGTGATAGAACACCTTTGGGATGCATTAGAGCGGAGACTGTGAGTCAGGCCTTCTTATCCATCATCACTGTCTCACCTCACAGATGCAGACGTCTGGAAGAACGGTCAAAAATTCCCATGAACAAAACCTTGTGGAAAGTGTTCCCAGAAGAACTGAAGCTGTTATAGCTGCAGAGGGTGAGCCGACATCAAATTAAACCCTATGGATTAAAAATGGGATGTTACTCTGCTTCATAAGCATGTCAGGGCAGGCAAGCAAAGACTTCTGGCAATATACTCTAGTGTTTATACCTCCTAGGGGACTTATACAGTATGACTGCCACCAAACCGGGTGGATGTGATCTCAAGACCTTAGGAGGATGCAAAATTGCGAGGGGATTTGTTTTGAGAAAGAATCTCAAATGATTTAACCAAGGTGTATATAATGGTATACATTATGGTATTGGTACTTCTAGAATGAATTGAACAGTGAATGGCACAGTTGGCACAGGTGCTTGGGCAAAATGATTGTTACTTGCCACTACTGTATATTCACGGCCCAAGCACGGAGAGGAGAGCCCTCTTGTTCGTCTCATCAAGCTGAACAACTTTCAAGTTATTGGTGCAAGTCAGTTATTTTGGGCCTGTACTGTTTGATGGGAAGCCCGAACAAGACATAACAAGACATCGATGTTGCGAAATTGCAAAGACATTTTTGATATCTCAAGCGGCAAGGCCTTAAACTGATGTTACTATACGCTGCCATCAGGACACCCGAGTTACAAAGGGATTTTCGATATCTCAGATGTCTCAGCCATGATGTGGAAAAGTAACTTCAAAAATTCCTGAGTTCCATCATATTGCGTGACATCAAAGCATAGCGTGATGCTTTTTCTTCAGCACCTGGGTTTTTTTGTTTTGTTGAGGCCCTAACATGCTCAATAGAGTTGCCTGGTGCACCTAGGGTAGGTGGCGATGGCACAGGTACTTGGGCTGTTGCTTTCCAACTATATTTAGTTTTGTTTTGTCCCCCTTCCCTTACTGTCCTGCATTAACAGTGATATGATTTAGTTAATGGTTTATCCTTCTGTGACTCTGGTTTATACTCCTGTTTACACTCCTGTGGCTTTCAACATCATCAAGAACCCTTTGATGATGAATCTCATACTAATAAGCATGATCAAGCATGATCTCTGGTGCTAAAAGACTTCCGTCATTATGCATGTACGAGAGCTATGTCATCCTACATAGTCATATTATTTGCTTACCCCAGAGTGGAACTGATCTTCTTAATTTACTTCCTATTTTGGTTGGGTTTGGTTTCCACATTGCACACCATTAAGTGAACTAAAATGTAAAAAAAAAAAAAAGAGAGAGAGAGAGAGAGAGAGAGAGAGAGAAATATTATCTTTACAAGTGTGAGAAGTATTTTGAAGTAATTAACATCAGGCAGCCCTAAACAGACCTTTATGACACAGTTCATAACCTCCACAGCTCTATTAGAGGAGCCTCAAACAGTTGTGATAAGGATGACATCACGCAGACAAGTCACTCACCTGGAAGTTGATGAGTTCAACTGATCCACCGATGTTTGATCGAAATTTAAAATTCAGTGCATTTCACCTCCAGCCCTCTATTGGCCATATCACTAATCAAACCCATGTGACTTAACCCCTGATTCGGGTTCACATTAAAGTGTCCCTCCTGCTCTACCACACCTTCTTCAGAAAAATTCAGAACAAGCTGATGATTAGCTGGAACGTTTGGTGTGGTGGGAGCTGAGAAAACACCCCAAAATGTGCATGTCCAGGACCACTGACCCAGAAGGTACTGTAAGCACCAAGGTGTGATGTTGTATCCAGGGACACCACTAGAGATCCTGGGCCTTTTCAAAACGTATTATTCTGGGCCTCCGAGTGGCGCAGTGGTTAAAGCGCTCGCCCTATCATCCGGAGATCGCTAGTTCGAATCCCGGGTGGTGCTGTAACCTCTCGCAGCCGGAGGTCTAGAGAGAGCTGATTGGCCGAGCTCTCTCAGAGGGGAGGGATGAGAGGTACTTAGTGCTCCCACATTAATCACGGCTCTACAGCCAGTCAGGGGCGTCTGTGAGCTCGCGCAACGGAGGGAGCTGCTAGCGCTGTCCTCCGAGTGTGTTACGCCGCCCCCAACGGTGCGCGAGCGAGCAGTTCGAAAAGATGCGGTCGGCTGGCGTCACGTGGTTCGGAGGAAACACGTGATAGTCTTCGGCCCTCCCGGCTGAGTGGTAGTAGTAACCTTAATGTGGGAGCCCCCTAGTGACGGGGAGGAATTGGACACGACTAAATTAGGGAGAAAATCGGGGAAAAATCAAAAAAAAAAAAAAAACTTATTATTCTGGGCCCTTGATGAAGCCAATGCTTTTAAATTAGCTGTTGCAACCTCACCTGTCGCTCAGCGTGCCCTGGGATCATGCTTACTTGCATCTGTTTATGACAACCCTGCTTTCCTGCTGTGTTGTTTCATGTTCCCTATAGGTATTCACTGGTCATGTGATTAGTCATACCCAAAGATGTGCCATTGCATTCATTCCCAAGAATATATTATAAGAAATATAATATAACAGACTTAGGATTGCAAAATTTTTAGCCGTTTCATGCGTTCTGAACGAAAAGAGAAAGTACTCCGGATGTGATACACCAGCTCTACTGTATGTTCTCCATGCGCTGGTGGTTTATGTCACACACTTTGTCAAGATGTACAGTATATAAATATTATTATTATTTCTTTTTTTTTTTTTTTAGCTCACTTAATGGCGTGCAGTGTGAAAAGCAAACCCAAACCAAAATAGGAAGTGATTCAGAAAGATCAGTTCCACTCTGCGGTTAGCAATAAATATGCCTTTGGAGGATGACATTGCATGTCAGTGGAGGATTGCATGCCTATTGCATTGGAGTATTGCATGCCTTGATACTTTCGGGATTTCATTGTGTTTTGTGTAGACTACATGTTCTTTACTTTGACAGCTTCGTTTTGCAATCCACATACTGTAGAGCCGATGTGACTGGCCAAAAAGCTCTTTTCTTTTTTTTTTCTCTCTTTTCTTTTTTTTTTCTCTCTTCTGTCCAAAACACGTTCCCCCAGAAGCACTGTGGCTCATCAATGTGTATTTTGGAGAAAGAATTCTGGTTTGGTTGAGTCGATTTCCTTTAAGTGCACTTTTGCTCAAACATTGATGCACGGTGAGAGTCAACGCTGATGTGACTTGACCTTTTGCCCATTTACAGTTTTTTACAATCGTTATGACAGTTTTTTTCAATACATTTAACAAGTTTGCTAAACTCTTAACGCACCATCACACCTAAAATACACAATTGGCAAAATTTCATGCTCAAAATCCCACATTGTAAACTAAACCCCAAAACTCATTTTCAAAATACAATAATAAACTAACACAATACACCATGCCTAACAAAACACTACAAACATGTTTTAAAATCAAATAATTATTCAAAACACTAACACATGTGCTCATCCAACAGGAACATTTAGTCAATCATAACACAATGACAAAAAAACACACTATCATCAGCTGAAATGACAGAAACTGCATTATTTCATGTGTCAGGTCTGCCCTTATATTTGAAGCCTCTCTACATTTTTGTTTTGTTGGGTTTAGTAAATGCATGCATTTTGTTTCTTTTGCTGCAGAAATGCAATACAAAAAATGAATGACCATCTCAGAATAGCTTTATAAAATGTACAGTTTAGGTTAAAAAAAAAATACAGACACAGAATTGCTGCAGTACAGACTTTATTTGCAAAAGGACATTACTGCACGATATACAAACACAAAAAGCACCGGAATTATAATAAAAAAAACAAAAACAAAAACAAAATAATCTTCTCTTCTGCCCGGTCTTCTGCATTTGGCCACATGTTCTCATCCACATCACACCTGATATCTTCTCTGGCAGGGCATCGTGGGAAGAATCATTTGGCCTTATCCACCCCTGGCAGTGTTCATCCAGGAGGGACATTTGGTGGACATGTGGACATGTGGTGGACATGTGGACATGTGGACGATGGTCAAAAACCTTCCATCTCCAGGCTGAGAAAAACTCCTCAATAGGGTTGAGGAAAGGGGGGTAAGGGGCAAGGAAATGGGACATCATCCTCGGATGGGTGTCAAACCAGGCTGTGACTGCACGGGAATGGTGGAATGGCACATTGTCCCATGTGATAACATATATTGGCAAGTGGTCTCCCACCTGTCCCCTTTCTAACTCTGGCACCTTCTAACTTTCTTTCTTCCTTTTTTCTTTCTTTCTTTCTTTCTTTCTTTCTTTCTTTCTGTTCCTAGATGGGAATCAGCTGTGATTTATATACTGTATTTGCATAACTGCAATAAGCTCTTTCTCATTGGCAATGGAATAAAAAACAGGGAATATATTTGTGTTTCAATTCACAATATGAACAGCTACAGTATATAAGTTATGTTTAGAACATGATGTTCTCTGTTCTGACATACAGTGTGAAAGCATTTGTAAATTTGACTGTAAAATCACATTGTTTTTGGTCTTGGTTGAGCTTGCGTGTAAAAGAAGTTCAAGCATTTTAAATTGGTGTTAACTCTATGCATTTTGTATCAAAGCAACAAAAAATGAGTTAATTGTATCGCCTACAAAGGCGGATGTTGCGCGAACTGTGTTAAGAGTTTAGGAAAGTATTGAAAAAACTGTCATAGCGATTGTAAAAAAAACTGTAACATGGTCACTATGGGAAAATCATTTCTATAATTTCTTTTCTAGGGGAATCCCCATTTTTTAAGTTGTACTTCTTTTGTCATTAGCTCAATACACTAAGTGGATTATTAACTCTAGCACACATCTGTGTATGACATCACTCTTACTAAACATTTTGATTTTAGCACATAAGGTTATTTGGGGTATTTTTCCGGGTGTTTTTTCTCGGATACCTAACACGCCTTACCTCGGACTGTGGTGGGTACGTTTCCACTAACGAGGCGTGTTTTTATCTCAGAGTGGCGCTCCTTATTAACGCCATCGTTTCGGAACATGTGAGAAAAACGAGTTTTTTACGATTCCTGCAAGAATAAACATACATTCATCTTTGCAGGTGCAGTTTTTTATAGTGTACTTGCTTTTTTTTTTTTTTGAGGGTAGGCCATGCTGTGTCACACATTAATTTGTGTTTGGTGTCTTACGCATACTCTATGTATTTTTGGTAAACTATGACGTAGCCACGAGGAAATAAAGCTGTATGTGCGGCGGTGATGTAATCTGGCACGAGACTGCTCATAGTGTCCCTTCTACTCAACATTTTGATTTCATTTATCAAGCAACTCTGGTTTTGTGTAATGCTGTGGCTGAATGAACTGGACAGACAGACAGACAGACAGACAGACAGACAGACAGACGTTTTCTAGACATTGGACAGACAAAAATTTTCTGAGACTGCTTTCATGTCCTCCGAGGTATGACACGTGAAGATATAATTGACAGAGTCATTTCTGACTAACGTACAGACAAATGTATATCGATTACTTTTGTCACTTTCACGTGTGTATGAGCATTTTGTGTTTTTTTTTTTCCTTCTTCTTTTTAATAGTTTTCTTTTTTTTTTTTATACTAAAGCCAAACACATCACTTGGTGTGTAGTTTTTGCCATTTTACCATGTGATTTAGTGAATGATAAGGTTACTTTCTAGACACAACACACAGATCTAAGAACACATTTCCTTTTCCAATAGGAAGTAAACTCCCTACTAACGATCCCTGGGACAGAACACAATACGGAAATGAATCATCTGCGTTGTAGATGTGGAAAAATATGACTTTAATAAATCAACAAACGAATCTGTCAACGAACAAACCGTGTGTGTGTGTGGGTGTGTGTGTGTGTGTGTACCATATGCACGAGTTTAAGTACAGGGGCTGTGGTTATGGATGTTTCCTCTGCTATTGTTCTTTTATTTATCCAAGCTGGGTGCTGCTAAGGGTCTGTATTTCCCTTTGGGGAGTGACTCATCTTTGGCCATGTGTCATATGCTTGCCGAGGTTTTATTCTTGCATCTTATCTGTCACAATGGATCCCATGTGAATGGGTTTTCTTGTCTGTGTCATACGCCCTTAAAGATGGATAAGTGCTCCTGTCAGGAAGTGGGCTTAGCTTACTTTAGCACAATTATTTTCATATGTGGCACGTCTCAAGTGGTTTTGCACCACCTTACAGTAAAAGGCATATTTCATTTTTTTTTTTTTTTTACTGAATCCACCACAATCGACAACTCCCTGGTGTCTATAACACACACACACACACTGGGTTTCTTCCCTTCCGGATGCTCTGCAGTCGTCTTCAGTTCTTGCTTGTTCTTCAGGAGATGGAGAATGTTTAACCAATTTTTTTTTTTTTTTATACTAAATCTATGTTCTGAAACCACATCGGAAAAACTAAGTGCACCATATAATTTAGTAAAATAAAGAATCATTTCTGTAGTCGTTTATGGGGCTTTCGCTTGTTTATTTTTTCGTATCTGGTTTCTAAATGTAGATTTTTTTTTCCCTGGGATTAAGCAGACAGTATAATAGAAATCTGGTATTTTGGGTCTGCAAGGAGTCATTGTGCAGGAAATTGCAATGGTTTATCTTCAGAATTACAGTATATCTGTTTTCAACCTTGGTGATACTAGAACCTGGTATTTAGGCCAACAGCCAACCCTCTGATATGCAAACATGCGTATACTGTAACAAGAGGGTCAATTATTGTTACGGTTACTGTTTGCCGGACGAATGATAGACATGATAGCAGAGGTGAACCAAAAGGATTTTAATGAGAAGACAGGGAACCAAAAGAACAGAACATGAACTTAAACACAGAATAAACTAAACATGGAGCTACACAGACTAGACATTACAAACAGACTGAGAGACAGACAGGCTAGGAGACAGACAGACAGACAGGCTAGGAGACAGACAAACCGGGAGAACACAGAGCTTGGGAGAACATACCAGGACAAACAGTAACCCTAGACGAACAGATGCAAGACCAGGACATCACAGAACTCAGGAACATTTATAACAAAACTAATTAGCAACCTCAGTTCAGGTGAGCGCCACATCACCTGAGCGAGGTGCATTCTGGGGATTTGAGTCCACCAAAACAACAAATGAAAACAAGACAAAATGGAGTCTGTGGGCGCTTTGGCGCCCTCAGGTGGTATCCCCTGACATTTCCCCCCTCCCCACGGCGCGACAACGGAGCGCCCAACGGAGGTCCAGGACAGCCCCCCCAAGGTCCTATGTCGGCTCTGCCGACCGTGAGGCTGCGACACCCATCCTTTGGGCAAGGTGGAAGAGTGCGTAAGGGTGGGTTGCCACCGAGGTCGGGCGGCGGAGGAAGCACGGCGTCCACGAACCCGTGTGGAGGCGGCAGTAGCACGGCGTCCTCGAACCCGTGCGGTGGCCGTGGCAGAGGAAGCTCGCTGTCCTCAACGAAGTCGCATGACGGCGGCGGCGGAGGAAGAGGAAGCTCGCTGACCTCGGCGGCGCATGACGGCGGCAGAGGAGGAAGAGGAAGCTCGCTGACCTCGGCGGCGGCGGAGGAAGAGGCAGCTCGCTGTCCTCCTCGATGCAGGGCGGCGGCGGCAGCTCGCTGTCCACCTCGATGCAGGACGGCGGAGGCGGAGGCAGCCCGCTGTCCACCTCGATGCAAGACGGCGGAGGCGGAGGCAGCTCGCTGTCCACCTCGGGGAACCCTGGAGGGTCTGGGCCTCCACTGAGGCTGGCTGGAGGGTCTGGGCCTCCACTGAGGCTGGCTGGAGGGTCTGGGCCTCCACTGAGGCTGGCTGGAGGGTCTGGGCCTCCACTGAGGCTGGTTGGAGACTGGGTGCTGGCCTTGACGTCAGCTGCCTCTTTGTTGACCTTGGCCAGCCGTTCCTGCACCAATGCCCCCAGCTCCAGCAGGGTTTGCATTTGCCCCTGATCTCCCGTCAAGCGACAAATGTTGATCTGCTGGATCAGCACCCCGGCTAGTTGGTGGAGCTCCAGCCTCCGCTGTTGAAGTTCCACGCCATCCGCCCTCTGATCACCAGCAGACACTTGTTCGCCCTCTCCAGCTTTTCTCTGAAGCGCTCCACCGGCAGTTGCTCTGGCGCGCCCCAAGTTGTTCTGCCGGATGGCAAGCCGACTCCCCAGGAAGGTCGCTTGCCCCGGCGTCACAGTCACAGCCCCCCCAAAAAAATTTTCCCGGGGAGGATCCTCTGCTATACTACTTTTATCCTTTATACGGTCTTGCATTCTGTTACGGTTACTGTTTGCCGGACGAAAGATAGGCATGATAGCAGAGGTGAACCAAAAGGATTTTAATGACAAGACAGGGAACCAAAAGAACAGAACATGAACTTAAACACAGAATAAACTAAACATGGAGCTACACAGACTAGACATTACAAACAGACTGAGAGACAGACAGGCTAGGAGACAGACAGACAGACAGGCTAGGAGACAGACAAACCAGGAGAACACAGAACCAGGAGAACACAGAGCTTGGGAGAACACAGAGTGGAACAACATACCAGGACAAACAGTAACCCTAGACGAACAGATGCAAGACCAGGACATCACAGAACTCAGGAACATTTATAACAAAACTAATTAGCAACCTCAGTTCAGGAGTCCTGACTGAGGTGCATTCTGGGGATTTGAGTCCACCAAAACAACAAATGAAAACAAGACAAAATGGACTCTGTGGGCGCTTTGGCGCCCTATACTATACATCGTTTTTTTAGAAGGTTGTATCTTGTTTCATACATTTTTAACAAATTCTAATTTAATTATACGTTTTTTTTTTTCAAATGTACTTGTAATTTACTTTTTGTTATTAAATAATTTATAAATTGGTAATATAATGCCAATAATTTGTAAATATTCATAATTCAAGATAAAATGTCAAATATAAACAATGATTTGTATTACTAATATGTGGTATTATGTGGCGAAAAAAAATTATACACACCTCAGAAAAAGAAGTATATTATATTCATAGAAGTATATTATATTCATAGAATATGAATAATATTATTATATGTCATATATCAATATTTAACATATAGCAATACATTTATTATCACAATATTTAGTTTTTGTTTACCTGAAGTGTGTATAAATGTTTTGGGAGGAAAATTATATATATATATATACTTATAAATAAATAAATAAATAAATAAATTTACTATTTGCAACATTATACGGTAATACTTTAAAACTATGAAACAACACATACAGTACGCAAACCCCAATTCCGATGACGCTGGAACGTTGTGTAAAGCATAAAAAAACCCCACAAAATACAACGACCTGCAATTCTCGTTGACTCCTATGCAGTTGAAAAGACAAGAAATGCAATGTTCATTACTAAACTTGATTGTCTCTTGCAAATATTCACTCATTTTGAATTTGATGCGTGCCCAAATTTGGTCATTTTAAGGCTGTGGTACATCGCCTTTCCTGAATAAGCGCTTGAGGACAATACTGTAATTGTTGAAGCTTTGTAGATGGAATTCATCAAACTCCGTTCCTGGAGGGCCGCAGCCCCACAGAGTCTTGTTCCAACCATAATTAAAAACACCTGATCCATCTGAACAAGTCATTAAGGCTTATTTGAAAACTACATGGTATGTATGTTGGAGCAAGGTTGGAACAAAACTCTGTGGGGCTGCGGCCCTCCAGGAACGGAGTCTGAGACCCCTGATTTATTGCATCTCTTGTCTATGTGGCGTTTTCAACTGTATCATTGTAATAATCATCGTATTATATTTTCAGATTTTACATTTTACACAACGTTGCAACGTCATTGTAATTGGGGTTCGTAGAACGATGCAGTAAACAGAAACAGTGTTAACCAACCCAAAATATGTTTTATATTTTAGACACCTTGGCACACTGCTGGCATTCTCGCATCACACTCGTGAGGTTCTCACCTGGAATTGTTCTCAGTTTACATGTGTGCCTTTGTCAAACGTTAGTTTGTGATGCCTTCTTAATGTGCTTTAGAGCATCAGAAAGTTTTCGGTACCAAAAATCTTATTTTTAAAAAAAAATTATATATACTTTAATTAAATGTACTCGTCCTCTCTTTTTTCCCCATGTGATTATCTTCTGAGGAATGAAACCTTAATTCCTTGAATGTTGTGTTCCGGGAAGGGTCATGATGTTTCCCGGGACGACCCTGGGAAAATTTCTCACCATCATGCACGCACACGTTCAAAACAACAGCCAAGTTTGCATACCTAATACCAAATATGCGTTCCTGCATGTTTCTGCTCAGAGCAAAATACAGGAAAAATACATATCACCTGATATGACAGACAAAGGTTTCCACTTTTGACACCATCATTATCGCCATCTCCTTGCCTCTTGCATTAGACAGGATACTGTCCTCCTGCACCTTCTCACGTATCTTCCACTTACAATAGGCCAAGTGAATCCAGGTGGACAAAAAGACATTCGCCAAATTTGCCAACTCATTATAGGTGAGGCAACAGAATACCAGAGTGTACCAAGTGCAGGTATGTCTTTATCGAAATCAACATGAAGGAACTGCATAAAGACACACACAAGGGTGGTATGCAAATTCCAAACGCCTTATGTGTTCATGCTATTAACATGTCTCCGCCTCTCATAAAGCAAATCATATTTCACAACATGGAAAGTGGAGATTCTGAAGTTTTTCCACAGAATGTCAGAAGCCAGCAGCTGGGTGTGGATTAGATTCCAGTTGTCTGAGGTTTATGAATGAGGGCAGGCGGGGTGATTATTTCCAAGGGGGATTACAGAAGTGTTTTTTAGGCATTAGCAAAAGAAAACATCTCGTGTTAAGTGGTTAGGCCATTTATTACTCTATATATCTAGCGGCAGATACAGCGACATACACACCACTCACACAACAAACACTTAACAAAGATACACACCACTTACACAGCAAAAAGGCACAAAATACACACCACTCAGACACTGAACACTTCCCAAACAAACACCATTCACACACCATATACAGTACTGACAGCCAGAGCATGGTACTGGTGCTGAAAAGTGTCTCACCTACTATGGGTGAAAAAGTTGCAGAATTTTTAGATTGGATCATATAACATCATTTCTCATAATACTAAATGCTTCTTATCTCCTGATCCATGCCTCATTTTTTTTGTAAATATGCATACACAATATATATATATATTGTATATATATATTATCAGATAACAAATACACATTTGCTAAATACAATGGTTTATCTTTTATTGTATGTTTTAGTAGGTGTAACTACAGAACATGTCATTAAAACTTTTCAATGATATTCAGATGAAACGTGGCCGATTTAGATTTCACATGAAAAGACATCGACCTGAAAAAGTGTATTATTCCAAAATGCTAAAAACTATTAAGATGTGGCAACATGAATTAGACATGATTACGGACACTACAGATGTTTTTTTTGGGGGGGGGGGGAATCCCTAATTTTGCACGGAATGCTTTAATCGAAGCAACACTCCTTACAGGTCATATGATTCTAGACGCTTACACCAATTTGAGGATCAATACTCATAAAGAAATATGAATAATTAGCATTTGAAATGATTATCGTTTGAAGCGTGACAGTATAACGCTGCAAAATGGCCATTTTGGGGGCTCGCTTAAACTCATCTCTCCGAAACGGCTAAAGTTACCAACTTGAAATTCTTTAGCGAAGCGAGATTGGTCACTTTTACAGAAGTAGCTTCTTTCGCCGCGCACATTTTCTGTTTGATATGTTATATAATAATAAAGTGGGTCTCTTAAGCCCCATTTACACTGCAGGTCTCGATGCCCACTTCTGATTTGTTGCCTATATCTGATTTTTCTGACCGTCTGTTTACACGTTCTTTCAACTCCGACCCATATCCCATTCAAGTGTTTACACTTGCCATACCGTCTGAAACATCGCGCATACTGAAAGGGAGGTTCTTGCACTACACACTAGCCAAGAAATATGCTTGATGCTAGCTCTGCGATATATGCAAAGTTCACGAAACGGACAAGGAGGAAAAGGGCCATGATTGCAGCCTGCGCATGTGCTTCATTTATTGTCCTCAACCATTCAGAGGAATAAAAAGTATAATTTTAATGTGTACACAAAAGACAAACCCGCCACTTAATCAACAAAACTAACAGAAAAGTGAGATGTACACCTGTACATCTGTGGCATAAAATATTTTTTGTCTCATTTTTCTGTGATAAAATGACTAAAGAAAAACATACAAACTATTACACAAAGTCAGTCTTAGCCTGAATTCTTCCGCTTGTTGCGTAACGTGATGAAGATTTGTATTTTTTCCCATATTAAATTGCTTTCTTCTTTTTTTCCCCCCGTTAAATGTGACACTCGAACACTCCAGATGTCAGCTGTGCGAGTATGTGTGTGTTCTGGTTATGATTTGCAAGTAATGAAAGAACTATAAACTGCCTCTGGGTGGGAATGTGTTTGAGAGCCGGTCAACATGGAAAAGAAATTCCTTCCATGTCCATGTCTTATTCATTTGATTAAATTCCCCACATTCATTTAAGACTTCATATAAAACACAGACAAACCTAATTTAGCTAAAATAATAATTATGTTTTCAATTATGATTTTGCCTATTGTCGGTAAAGTTATTCAACTTTTCAACTTTTTATTTTAGCTGGTGCTCCCTTTCTTCCTTAATATAAGAGTCCATGTCATGGTCTCTCTGTGTACAGGTGGGGCCAATATCAAAAGACGACCCTTTTCAATGTGGCATCAATTTCAACATTCTGCGGGTATAAAAAGCTGGTATTGTCAGGAGGTCATTCCAAGTTCATCATTCAAACAGCCATGAACACACGATGTAACGTAACGGACGAGCAGCGCCACCTGGCCATGGCGAGCCTTCGGGTCGGTGGCAGGCAGTCAGATGTTGCTCGTGAACTTGGCGTGTCTCGAAGTGTCATCAGCAGACTTGCATTAAGACACAGAACTACTGGCAGAGTTCACGACAGACCCAGGAGTGGAGTCCCAAGAGTGACAGACCGCAACGATGACCAGTACCTAAGGACCTCTGCGCTCAGACATCGTTATGCAACTGCCACACATCTGCAGGCTCGTTTACCAGATGTGAGGGGTACTAGAGATGGGATGGTTTCCAGACAAACCATTCACAACCGACTCCACCGCTTTGGCTTGAATGCCAGACAACCGTTGCAGGTGACTCTACTGACACCAAGACACCGGCGTGAACGTTTGCAGTGGGCACAAGACCATGTGACCTGGACAATGCAGCAGTCGTCTACCATCCTGTTCACTGGTGAGTGTCTGGTCACCGTTGCTGGAGAAGGTGAGGTGAGCGAGACGCTGAGGTCAACATGCTCACCACGGTTTGCTTTGGTGGAGGAGGTGCAACAGTCTGGTCAGCGCAAAACAGATGTGGTTATTGTAGATGGCTCAGTCACTGCACGTTCTTACCTCAGAGACGTCAGAGAACCCTTCATCAGCATCCCCCAATTCCTCCAGCACACCCGCAACTTTCTGTCCATGGATGATAATGCTCCACCACATCGTGGCAGAATTGTCACAGCTCGACTTCAGGAAGTTGGAGTGCCTCATATGGTGGCCATCAATGTCCCCTGACCTGAACATCAACGTCCAGTTGAAGGAGAGACTGGATGATCGCGCCCCACCCTCACGTGACCTGGTAGAACTGCGTGTAGCTCTTGTGGAAAAGTGGAACGCCTTGCCTCAGAACAACATCATGAGGCTAGTGATGAGCATGAGACGTCGCTGTCAAGCTGTCATTGCGGCAAATGGTGGAAACACCCGCTACTGACATTGTCAATTTTTGTTATTTAGGGCTATCCTTGTTATTGTTAAAGATTTTGGGGGTAATAAATATTAAACTAAAGAAAATGGTGTTTTTTTTCTCATACACTATTAGTAATATCAAAGGGAACTTTGACTTACTGTATTTCATTACAATTCAGAGCAAATAAGAAAAGCACTCTTGTAAATAACAATATCCCTAACTTATTGTTAGTAGTATATATATATATATATATATATACTACTAACAATAAGTATATATATATATATATATATATATATATATATATATATATATATATATATACTACTCTTAAAAGGGCAACATATAGTACATAATGTGGTATACAACATAGTAGTCTCCGTTACAATAGCCAGGGGTTTGTTTCAGAAGAATTTCACGCTCAACTGGCATCTGTTTTGACCGTCGCCATCGTTCTTGTGAGTTTAGTGTGTTTGTTCTCCGCCCATCAATCAATCAGTGCAAACTCACCGTGAACCAATATTGAAAACCCTCCATAGATGTGATGCCCTGGTGATTCAGTACATTCAGGTGGTCATGTGACCACATAACGTTGCTGAGTCTCGACCTGAGCGACTGAAGCAACACCAGATCATAACACTGTCTCCAGAGGCGTGTACAGTGGACGCTACGCACGATGGGTGGTTCTAATACATTTTACCCTGTGGATTTTTTTTTATACCCCACAACTTCACCAAATTTTCATCAAATCTTTAAGTCATATAATTTCTTTTCACACATGTTTTTTTTTTTTTCACAAAGTTGGTGATTCAGCACCATCCACACAGTGATTTATTATGTGCTGGACAGTTTTTACCCCAATTTTAATTTTTTGCTTGATACGGGCTGGTCACTTAGACTTTTTTGGTAACGGTATGTTATCAAATTACTTATGATCCTCTAGGCCACCAGGGAGACAGTATCTCCAAATGGATCAAAGAATGACAAACTTTTTCAGAAGAGGCCGCCTACCAACATTCCTCCAAGACTACATTGATGGCTTTCCCAGAAAATTACAAAGAAAGCCAAAAATAATAATAATTAAAAAAAAAAAAAAAAAAAAGACATACTGCCATTGTCAGAGTTAGAAATGATCATTTTGATGGAGCTCTATACTGTAGTGCTGGACCAGGGCCAGGGAAATCATGAAGGACCTCAGCCACCCAAACACCAGTCAGGAAAGCGCTTTCACTCCCTCAAGGCCAACACAGAGAGACCGAGAATGAACTTCTTCCCGCAGGCGATACACAACACCACACAGTGGTATAAACACTCTGATCTGCTTCCTCACACAAAACAATCTTACTAGTGTAATCATCATGATGCACTTTACACATTACATATTAATGCACATTTGCAAACCATGAAACCTTGAACTTTTGCAAATGACTGGAAATGCTTTATATATATATATATATATATATATTTAGAATATAAAACTCTATTTTTACTTTCAGGTCCTGAGTGGTTGTGCAAGAATTTCACTGCATATCATACTGTGTTGGTGAGAAATAAAATCTGAGTTTAACACTTTTATTTAAAGTCGAACTTCACAGATACCAGCTCAATTCACATTTTAATTTTTTTTTTTTATTCCTTTCAATTTAAGAAGGTAGTAAAGATTTGAATTCCATCTCACAGTTTTAGAAATCCAGACTCACCTTGATGTACATTGTGCAAAAGCCTTGAGCCCCCCTCATTTCTACATATTTTGTTTCCAAAGAACCAGATTTTCTTGCATTTTTAAAGCTGTCCTGAGGGATAGTTCTCCAGTTCTTTAATAATAATAAGGTCCACATTTCCAATTCAAATTTATTTACTAATTATAATTTATGGTCTTCTTGGAGGCCGTTCTGGAGATCCGTGTCACCCCAGCCAACGTCCTGGAAAATGCTGGAAGACGCATTCCATCTCTGGCAGTTTGAGGAAACTGATTAGAGCCGCTGGCGCCGATGATGGAATTCAAAGATTTGCTTTCATTTTCCTGTGTAATAAAATTTATTGGAAATTAGAAGTATTAGAAATATGTACTTTATTACTTTTTTTTTAAGCATAGTTTCTTTTCAGCCACTCTATAGTATCAGGAAGTAGACCTGCAAGTCAAAGAGCTGCCTGAGAACTTCCTGAACGAGCTAAAGTGCTGGAACATATCCGGACAGACACAAGTTGACTTCTTTAATCACTTTGGGGAAAATGCAGAACGATACTACAGTATATGCTAATATTATATGCTTGTTTTTCAGCCCAATCTAAGCAATGTGATTAACCTCATTGTATTTCATTACATTCAAACATAACTGAAAAAAAAATGGGTCACATAAGCAAAGACACAGTACACATTACAAAAAAAAAAAATTTATGGTTGTTTTTGGATGTTTGTGTGACATAATAATAATTAAAAAAATAAATAATAATAATAATAATAATAATAATAATAATAATAATAATAATAATAATAATATTTTAAGAGGGTTTAATTTTTTTCTTCCTCTTCATCAGCTGGGAACTTGACTTCGGGCCCCATTTGACTTAATTCCCTGTGGCGAATTGGACTCTAAAATCCTAAACTGTGCTTTTTTTTTTTTTTTTCCCCTTAAAGAAATCATCCTGTCTGACATTCTTCCAACTGAAACAAGTGCGTCTCCACCACTGAAACAATGGATTGCTTGATGCCATGCTTTTGTTCCCTAGATAATGTAAAAGCTCCTCAACGCATTTACATTAGCAT
This sequence comes from Clarias fuscus, assembly GCA_030347435.1. Classification (NCBI taxonomy): domain Eukaryota; kingdom Metazoa; phylum Chordata; class Actinopteri; order Siluriformes; family Clariidae; genus Clarias; species Clarias fuscus. The sequence continues at coordinate 3,052,661 of CM059213.1, forward strand.
TAACCTCAAAGTACAACAGAAGGCACTCGGTTACAGTCCACGTCTTCAAGGCAACGGTGACTTCAAAGTGAAAGACTTCAAAGGCTACAAAATCTTGGAATTGGTATGATACATGAAAGTTAAAGTCACTTTAATCTTTACTCTCAACTCATCAGTTGATTCTGGCTGTGAACATGAAGTTCGTTTTTATAGGCTTGACTTGGTCGCATATGGATCAGTTGGAATTCTATTGTTTGAACTTTATGGGGAAATACGTCTGTAAAAGTCTCTGTTGAAAATAAACAGTTCTGGTGTGAAGATCAGACGGCTATTAATCAGTCGACACCTTTTTACCGCAAAGTGACACAGATGGGATTTTTTTTTTTTTTTTTTTTTTTTTACATTTTCCAGATTGGACCTGAGTTACTTTTATATGTAGTCCTAGACCGGATAAATTGCAGTGAAAAAGTATTTGCTCTCTGCCTGATTCTTTTTCAAAGGAAATAGTATGATGTCAACTAAATGATTCAGATCATCAAACAAATGTTAATATTACACCAAGTCAATGCAATGAAACCGTTTATTGTGGGGAAAAAAAGATGTCAAGGATGGCAAATACTTTTCAAAGCACTGTCCACTATGTGGTCAGGCGACATGAAGGAGAACAGGGAGATTGGAATTCCTGTGGCTGTTTTTGTCTCTGTGCATGCGCAGGTATTTCGTAATCATTTCTTTTTTTTCCTTCTTCTTGACTGCTAACCATCTGCTCGCCATCCTCCAGAGCAAAAACCGCCGGCGTGTTTTTGCTGAAATCGCACGCAATGTTTGAAATTAATGAGTTTTCATTAACTGTGTCCACAGAATGTCCATGTGACCCATCATGACATGGTTCTGGCCGAAAAAAGAAAAAGCCCTGCTTAGCGTCTGAGATCTGTTTTGTGAAAGTAGACCATGACGTACTGTAGTTTGGATGCTGTGCAAACACCGTATTAAAGTAGAGGTCATTTGGGAGCTAAGACGCACCTCGCAGTAATAATAATGTTTCTAAAAGAAAATGAACCAGAAATAAAGGAAATGTACTTAATATATATATATATATATATATATATATATATATATATATATAATATATATAACTTTACAACACTAAGAGATGCGTAACATGAGATAGATGTGCTGTGTGTGGGAAGCTGTTGTGTCTCCAGTCGGAATTCTAAACCCTTTTAGAAACGTTAGGGAGCATGGATGTGGTCAGACGTCGGCGCGTTCAATCAACGTTACCTTTATAATGTTTATGCAAATATTGTTACAACTATATTCCACTGCTCATCTAATGTTAGGATGTTAGGATGCCTCCTCGTACACCTTTGCAGATCAGGAGCTTTGCCTAGCAAGGCTGGGCGTGTGATGTGTAGCGTGTACCTGTTCTGACCGGCAGCCCACACATACAGTAGACAGTGCAAAGAACTGAACTCAGAACTCCGGCAATGCCTAAATGATTAGCAGGTTTTAATTTATTCCCATATAGAGAATCAGTGAATACTTCAGCTCCGCCATATGCTTATTTTCTCTGTTCCATCGTCCTGAGAGATATACTTTCCGGGTGACGGCGGTTCTGCTTGTTGAATCTTGTCAAGACGATTAGTATTGTTAAACATCGCCTAAAGCAATTATAGCATCAGATACACTACATACTGTAATACACCATGTTTGCAGTGGAATCTACAGATATATTGCACAGGCAAAAATGAACAAAATGGCTCACATATCGCACGAGTTTTTATGGTTGTTTTGGGATGTTTCTGTGACCTAATAATAATAATAATAATAATAATAATAATAATATGTTAATAAAATCGAATATATAATTTAAAAATATGGCTTTATACACACACTACACACACTATTTGAGCAATGAAACAAAAGCGCACACCACACACACACTCACTTTAAAGGTTCAATTAGTGTACTGTATAAAAGAAAGCATATTCGAGCAAATTCAGTTGGAATTTCACAGTCTGAAATCTTTCCGTCTTTCTTCTCGCTCCTTGACTACATCAGTTACAGCTAACTAACTGTTTACTGAAATCACATGCACTGTTTAAAATGAGTGCTCCTAAGATGTTAGGTAACGTTTAAAGTACATGCTAATGTTGGAATCAGATCAAAAGAGACTTACTGGATGATTCTGACCGTCAACCACCATGACACGCAAATCCATACTGATAAAATAAATAAATAAATAAAAAAAAAGAAAAAGAATTGTGAGGAATGTGGCTTGCAGTGTGAACCGATTCCTAGTCTCCCCTGAAAGACTGTATAAAGCTGCTAAGACCAAGTGCAGCCAAGTTATTATTATTATTATTATTATTATTATTATTATTATTATTATTATTATGATTTCCAGCTCCAATCGTTCGGCAACATTACAGATGTTGGAAGAATCTTGGTATTACAGTCGGTTGTTTTTGAAAGTCAGAATGACTTTAATGAAATTACATTGACTACATGACGATGGTATGATGTTGAAAGAATACCCATAAAACAACGTTGCAAAAACAATATTATTTAAAAAGAAATTACGGTCTGAAGGCAAAGTGAGAAGACTGTGTGTTTACCGCCGGAGCACTAGGGAACATGGCTTTGAAGCTACTAAATGTGTATACATAACACAACAAATAACTCAGGAAATACTGGACAGCAGCCATTTTTTTAAATCAAAATGTTCAATTGGAAAATCAACCAAAACTCACACAAAGAAAAAAACGCTGCTTAATGTCTGAGTAAAAGTGGACATGATGCCGTTTGGACGTTGTGCAAATGCCATATAAGGAAAATGTACCAGGAAGGTAAGTTTACAACCCTAAGAGGTTCATGACCCGAGATACAGTACAGTACGTGCACGGTTTGCGGGAGAGCTGTTGTGTTTGTCCCAAATGTCCAATTAAAATTGACCTAATTAACTAAACCTTGTTTTAAATCTAACGGCGCACGGATACTGTCGGATGTTGTGTGAATATGGACGTTAAATCAGAATAAATGTTACAGTTTCATTGTTTTAAAGTTGTACTGCAATGTTGTGTTTGGAGTTTTTCGATGAACATTAGCTTTACAATATTCGTGCAAAACTGTAAGGACTGTATTTCACCGCTACACTTTTGCGGATCAAGCTTCGCCCAGCGGGGCGGGGTGTGTGATTTGTACCATGGATCTGTTCTGACTGGCAGCCAACCCATACACGGTGCATTGAGACTGAGTATCATTCTAGCAAAGTCTAAATGATGAGCTGGTTTCATTTTACTTATAAAAAAAAACAAAACAAAACAAAACAGTGAGTATTTCGCCTCACCCATACTGTAGGTTGATTTCCTTTGTTCCATCTTCATGAGAAATATGCTTTCCAGGTGACGATGGTTCTCCTTGTTCAAACTTGACAAGAAAATTAGTATTGTCTAAACATTGCCTAAAGCATCCACAGTATCGGAATATATACCTACACGTGGAATCTCCAGGTATATTGCACCGGCATTATTAGAAGGTGGTGACTCCTTGCAAATGTTCTTCTCTGGTGGCAGTGAACAGCTTAGCACCATCTTCGTGATCATTGAGAAAAAGACATAATTACCTACAATAATTCATCTTAATAATTTGTTTTAGAATAGCATCACAAATGGACTGTACTGTACATACGCTACAAGGTTCCCTGATGGACCCTAACTATTTATAGGCTGTCTGTCTTGTTCTTTAAATCTGAGTACGCTAGTGGCTACTTTTAAATGGACAGTGGATCTTGATGTGGATTTTCAATGTGACAATGATCACATATGACTCAGAGGAGTTTGATCATTAAAGGGTTCCTGAAATCCAGATGACTGATGTACACGCTGTCTGAGAATGTGACAGCGTTTATCGAATTTTCATGCGTTTACTGCCTACAATGTGCAGACACAGGCTTCGTGGAGAAAAGGGAATGGTCTTGTCAGATGGAAATTCAGTGTAACGCAAATGACAGGAATCGTGTCCTTTAATCAAAAACAGCAGCACGGCGCTTGTACCACCCACCAATGGAAAAGCCATGTTTGAGATTAACTGCCATGTTTGCACATGTTTACAACGCTCACTACAATCATTATACGATGTCATGCTTGGTTTAATGCAAATCGTGGAATCTGTGCTCTGTTCAGTTTCTGTCTGTAAGCAGTGTGGATTTGAAAGTTTGGTCTAAAATAATGCTCTCACTCAGCGTCTATCCCGCTTTACTCAGTGCACATGGTCTCAGGGACCTGGAGCCTATCCCAGGAGAGTGCCAATCCATGGCAGGGCACACGCACTCACACAATATGGACAATTTGGGAACACCGATCAGCCTAATCTGCAAGTCCTTGGACTTTCGGAGAAAACTAGAACACCCTGATGAAAACTCATCCAGCACAGGGTAAACATGCACACACACACACACACACAACCGAGATGTTAATTGAACCCGGCACTATGCCACCATGCCACCCTAAAACAATGCTTCTTCCTTTTTTATTTATTTCTATGTATTGATTTGTTCAATGAAAACGCACATTAAGTTAATGTGATTTTGTGGAGCCACAATGTCAATGTTATTTAACCATACTTAGTTTGCTATTATCATCATGAGCCCGTTCAGATATCTGGCCAATGTGATGGCCAGCTAACATGTGTCTATCAGGCACTCATTTTCCCCCTCTGGAATAAGTAAAACATTGGAATGTTTAAGCAGGAGTGTACACTGTGAGTTATGCTTTAGTGTAAGGAAGCCACGATAAAATTCATGATCAAAATTCCAACTGCTCGCTTTTGTAAGTACTGTACGTAATGGTACCTAGAGGCGGCACGGTGGTGTGGTGGTTAGCACTGTCGTCTTGCACACCCAGGGTCCGGGTTCAACTCCCAGCCAGGTTCGATTCCCGTCTCTGTGTGCATGGAGTTTGCGTGTTCTCCCCGTGCTTGGTGGGTTTCCCTCGGGTACTCCGGTTTCCTCCCACAGTCCAAAGACATGTAGGTTAGGCTAACTGGCGTTCCCAAATTGCCCGTAGTGTGTGAATGAGTGTGTGAGTGTGTGTGTTCCCTGTGATGGATTGGCACCCTGTCCAAGGTGTACCCCACCTTGTGCCCTAAGCGTCCTGTGATAGGCTTCGTGTCCTCGCCACCCTGAATAGGGAAAAAAGTGGTGTAGATGATGTGTGAGTGAGTGAGTAATTATACCTACAGTAAGTACGTTAAATATCAGAAACTTAAATATGAATATGAAACATCTAAATCATGACTTCAAATCCAAAGTAATTTCCTGGTATATACACGAAGGTTTCACTTTAGGTAATAAAACACACGAAACAAGTGCTGTTAAATGGATGCAGTTACACAGAAAATTTGAAGTACAAGACGTTGAATATCAACGGTAACCCAACAGATTATTGAGGCCAAGAAAGGAGACCGTCAAATGACGGTTAGTGTAATATCAGCTCAGTGTCAGTTTCAATATCAACACTGGCAGTCCCAATCTAGTTTGACTTCTACCTTTATTTCTTGCTTCGCAAATTACAATTGCAAGTAAGTAAGCAGAAAATGGCTTCCGTGGTAATGAAGGGCTGCTCATTTTTTAAAGACAAACATTGGTTTCAAACACATTTAAGAGATCGGGACAGTCAATGGGGTTCCTCTGGGTACTCCAGTTTCCTCCCACACTCCAAAGGCATGTGATGACTAACATTTCCCAAATGCCCATTATGTATGATTGGGTGTGCGAGTACTGTATGTGTGTGTTTGTGCATGAGCCTGGCATCTCGTCTCATGCCTTCTACCCTCTCTTCTCTTGTTTTCTCAAGGCCCCCTGTGACCCTACGCAGGATAGATGGTATAGTAATGGGAGGCTGGACAATTACTTCTCTTTTACTGACTGTCAAAGATGCATCAGTTATGGTTGTGTGCCCAAATTTGCCTAAGGAACTCACTTGGCATGTGGCCTGTTGTGTGAAGGGTAGGGCATCGTTACATTTGGAGTGGATATCGGAAGATAAAGATCAACTGACCTCAGACTTGCTCTGCTCCTTAAATGTGAGGTATTGAGCTTAGCTCAAGGTCGGGACGTTCGAGAGTGATAAGAAAGTGTGACGGATGTTACGTTCCTGTACATTCTGTATGATAATCCGACTTTTGAACAATGGACACTGTCGCAAAACAATTCCAGATGTAAATTTTATACTTATATGTATGAAGAAGAAATCATGAACGGACCAGTGGAAAAACTCTATCCAAAAGCAGTGCATCAGGATGGACCGAGCAGGTTCGGAAACCAAAAGGAGTCAGGATCACCAGCACTTCGTGGGTGCAATGTGGGGGGGGAGAGAGAGAGAGAGAGAGAGAGAGAGAGCGAAAAAGAGATAAAATATTAAATATGTTCATTGTAAAAGAAAAGGGTAAGACACAATAATAAAAACAGCCCCAGTTCCTAACACTGATTGGAAGGCTATTCAGTCATTGTTAGCTTTGTTAATAAAAGTTTTGATCCCTTGCTTTAGTTTTCATTATACAAGGTAACAACAAATAGCATTTCCTCAGGTCACTCGGGTTTTTACTACCCTCTCCTCATTTCAAAATCTTTTACCCCCATTTATTATCACACCCTGTTAATAGTACTGTGAATGCATGCACGTGAGAGTATATATGTGTGTGTGTATGTGTGTGTGTGTATGTGTGTGCACATCAACATGCACCGCCGTGCAGCATAATTATCAGACCTGTCAGAACATATACATCTTTCACACACTTGTAAGTTACGATGAGAAGAATCGAAGGTTCTCGTGCAAATCCAACCTCTTGATTGCCATGGAGAACGCACGCACACACACACACACACACACACACACACACACACACACACACACACACACACACACACACACACACACACACTCACAAAATGAATGAAAGAAATCAGCAATATCCTTTCGTTATGAAATCCTCACCAATTTTTTCTAGGTCTTAAATTTGCCAAATATGATATGACAAATACCATGCCATGAGATAATTCAGCGCTGCATATGTCAATAGTAGCATTGCAAAATTTCCCTGGGTGTCAATGTAGTGTGGATAAGCTAGGGGTGACTTTTATTACTTAAATGTCCCTTTATAACCTTTTTATGCCGTAGAGATTTGTTACAAGTGTTTATTTGTTGGATGTGTGTTAGATAAGACAGATAATGCATCACCTTTTTTGGCTGTTCATCTAATTCTGATTGATGGAATGTGGCTATTTTGATAAAAAAAAAAATTTTTTAAAAAAGGTCTTTAAAGTTTGAGGTGTCATCGGATAGAGGGGCAGTGTAGATTGATTAGTATTAGTATGAGTGAATGAAACTAATGTTGATCCTTTAACTATCAGTGAAATTTGCTAAATGATTATTTTTAATGTCTGGAACTACAGCCACACATCACGTCACCCTAGTGAAATTAGGCATATTGAATGGTCTTATACGTCTTGAACCAAACATTAAACATGGTACCTATTCAATTATTTTAATGGGCAGTAATTATGATGTTCTCATAAATGTTTGAAAGCGGTACATGGTTTACATTTCAAGTCTCTACAGTATGCATCCTGGAATTCTATTTATTTTTTATTATTATTTTAAAAAAAATAGACTTTTTTCAAAATCTAGAATCTTTCATTTTAGAATCTTAATTTACCTCACATCTGAGGTAAACGCTGATGCTCGTGATGAATGAAAATTGCTCTCTTTCTAATTTTAGAAAAATAACAATAGATCGATGGTAAATATTGATGTTATTGATAGTTTAGTCTTGTTTTTTTCTCAACCACCGTGCATGAACATTCTTTTAGTAAGTGTAGTTCCACTGTAATTATATATATATATATATTTTTTTTTTCTCACTAGACCCTCATGTATAACTTGCGCTCAATGCTTAGTGTAAATAACCAGTAATATCAGTTACACAGAAGATCTCCCTCAAAGAGATTTCTTCAAAATATTAACATTGTATTTGTTTCTAAATGGTTAATCTAAGCATCACATCTGAGATAAACGTCCATGTTCTTGGTAGTTTAGTTTAACTTCTAATGCCATGTGTAGATTTTAGAAGTTTTAATTTTTTGAAAAATTTTAGAAAAAATCTTCACACATCTTAGGCAAAAAGAATTTTTATTTCTTGATGGTTTTGTCTTCCATTACAGTATTTTTCACTTATGAAAATAATTACGACTGTAACTGAAATGTTAGTTACACAAAATTATTTTCTAAAAGATTTTCTAAAATTAGGGAATGTATACAGTATGTGTATGAGAAACCTTACTGCTTAAACAAAATAATTAAGTTCATATTTAAGAGGTTATGTATTAAGTTCTTTATTTATAATAAAGAGATGGTGAATGGTGAAGGCAAATGTCCATACAGGACTCAGAAGGTTAAATAAAGATTTATATAAATATATATAATTTAAATTATATATAAAGATTTAAATAAAGCGTTATATCTGAATGTTCTGACAAAACTTTACGACAATAATAATAATAATAATACTTATTATTATTATTATTATTATTATTATTATTATTATTTCTACATATTCCTGACATATAAAACGATTTTTAAAAATTGTCATTAAACCTAAAATTTGCAAAATGTCAGATCAAACAAGCTAAAGCTTGGGTAAAAACCAGAGAGAGAGACTAGAGTAAAATACAAAGAACGGCTGAGCAATGTCTCAGACATGGTTGTGGAGCATGACGTCACAAAATGTCTATGAACATTATGAGTTCGTGTAAATGCATTTTGCCTGGAGGCAAGGTTTAATTTCATGCACGCACAATGCCCAAATTTCAACATAATAACCACAAAATGATCAAAGCTGATCTACAGTTTTTAATGTTTTTTTTTTGTTGTTGTTGTTGTTGTTGTTGTTGTTTGTTTGTTTGTTTTTTCAAACGTTGTGCTGTCAATAATACAAGTGCTATGAGAATAAAACGTGGCATGTGTATTTTCACTCAGGAAAATCCCGATAAGAAATCTAAGAGTGGAACAGGATTTTTGACAGACACAATAATTATGTGCAATTAGTAACAACTAATTATTTAAAATAAAAAAGCTTCTAAAATTAAATGACTACACACAGCATTTACAACTAAAATAAATTTCATTCATAAAGGTTTAGTGACAGAGGAAACAAGTCTAATCCATCAAGAACTTCAACTTTTGCCTCAGGTGTATTGTTAGATTTTAAAGAAAAGTTTTTAGTTTTCTAAATTTGTTTAAACTTCTTGATATCATTTCATAAGTGATATAAATATTGTAGTGGGAATGTGAGGAAATAATCAAAAACAACAACATGTACCTTTGGTGTGGGGTTAGTTTTTAAAGAAAAGGTTTCTTTTTTTAATTTCTTTTAAGATTTTGAAGGAAGTCATTTGTGCAACTAAGATTTCATACATGAGTGACAAAGAAAACAAGTTTTATATATATATATATATATATATATATATATATATATATATATATATATATATATATATATATATATATATTTTTTTTTTTTTTTTTTTTTACCTTAGATATAGTTGTTATGTAAAGAATTTGTGTAACCAAAAGTAGTGTAATTGGACTTGGCAATTATACCTAAAGTAATGTTTATACTTGATGTTCTAGTGACAGAAAAACCAAGAGTGAACCAAAGAACATGTTCTAAAGTTACAATTAACATTGAGAGCTCATAACTGTTAAAGGTAAAAAAAAAAAAATAAATAAATAAATAAAATATATATATATATATATATATGCAGTGTTAATGAGAGGAAATAATCAAAAACCTCAACTTTTACCTCGGATGTGGCGTTAGTTTTCAAAGAAAAAGTTTCTAGAATTGTTTAGAATTGTTTAGATAATTTCATCCATGATAAATATTGCAGCGGGAATGTGAGAAAAGAACCAAGAACAACTGCATTTTACATCAGATGTGAGGTTTGTTTTTTAAAAGAAACATTTCTAAAATTGTTTTTAAGATAATTTTAAGATTTCTAAGAACATCATTTGTGTAACTTGTGATTACAGGTTATTTTCACATTAGCACCAAGAGCTACAGTAGATCAACTTAAGGTCTAGTGAAACATCCCAAGACATCAGAATTATCAGTCCCTGTGAGAATATATCCCTGTATCCCTGTGTGAATGTTCCAGAATAGATATTAAAACCTTTTTTTTTTTTTAAATAATATAATTTCAACTTTCCTATGCGTCCATAAGACAACACGCTCATTGCACTTCCTGATTCCTTATGTGGCAACACTTCCAATAACACATGTTGAGACGAATCTACACCTAAACAGCTTTGTCCACGTAAAATGTGATGTCACCCCAAGTCAGAATCTCAGTTTCCCCCGTGACCACACGACACCACAGAAGGGTTTTGGAAAAGTTTCACTTTGGTCAGAGTCTTCCAAAAGCTCAGTTTTCAATGACCAGAATTGCGTGTGCTTGTAGACCAAAGGCCGAAAACTGCAGCGTTTTTAAAAACTGTCAAAAACACCCTGCTATGTCTAGACAGACTTCTTAAATCACACACTCATTGTAGTCCCCGTCAAAATATCTAAACACAAAACCCCACTTTCTGCCTGAATTAAAACTCTAAGCCAAGTAAAATATAAGACGGCTACCTTAGTAATATTATCCACAGAATCTTTGAGTGAAAAGGCTGGAATCTATAATCACCCCGAGGTGTTTCACTGCTGCACATGATGAAACAGAAAGGCCATCCAGAGGTGCAGTGTGATTGGAAAGCTTACTTCTGGCTGCATGAGAAGCTGAAACCAGCATTTTACTGTCAGGATTAAGGGGAAGTGAACTGACTAGAAGAACAGATGGACTCATATAGAAGGAAACATTTTTTTGTGGTTTTAAGTAGTCTGATTTCGGATAGTGTTAATTTTTTATTTTTTTTCATTAAATAATGTTGCGTCTGTTATTAAGAGTTAAGATCTTAGTGTTCATTGAAGAGGTTTTCACACCCTCGAGATTCCTCAGGTTTGGTGGGAGAAACGCTTTGGGGGAAAAAAAAAAACAAAGTTTTATAAAGACAACTCCACGGTGATTCAGACAGAATTGAAATCCATCTTGCTTTATATTTCAGGCTCCTCGGGCTCTCAGAATAATTTCACGAATGACATTTTCACCATGTGATTTCTTCGGACTCATTAAGTCCTTTTTGTATCCGTACCCTGATCTCGAGTCATTGCGGAAATTATTTGATATGTTTTCCTATAGCCTCACAGTCTCCCATCAATTGAAGTGAACCACATGACTTGCTGTAACTTACTGGAAAGAGTAACCGAATGAAAGAGTTACCGGCATAACCGAGAGAGAAACAGTAGTTACTGAAAAGGGTGGGTTTTTTTTTTTTTTTTTTTTTTTTTTTTTTTGTTTTTTGTTTTGTGTGCGTGTTTTCCGCTTTCCTAATGGACGGATGAGTTCAAATACTGGGAGGTTCAAGAGATTAAAAAAAATAATAAATCAACAAAAAGAGAGTAAGTACTGTATGCTATGCGAGATAAGATTTGAGATTCAAAAATCTTATTTGTCACATACTGTACATGGTTGTACAAGATTTTTTTTAGAAATAATAAATAAATAAATAAATAAAATAACTGGAATGAAAAAGAATAATAAAAACACATAAAAATCATAATAATAATAAAACAATAATACAACAAACTCCAAACAGTTCAGATTTTTTTTTTTAGAAATAATAAATAAATAAATAAATAAATAAAATAACTGGAATGAAAAAGAATAATAAAAACACATAAAAATCATAATAATAATAAAACAATAATACAACAAACTCCAAACAGTTCAGATTTTTTTTTAGAAATAATAAATAAAATAAATAAATAAATAAATAAAATAACTGGAATGAAAAAGAATAATAAAAACACATAAAAATCATAATAATAATAAAACAATAATACAATAAAGAGGGATTAGGAAATACGTATGTGCAGTACAAGTAAAATCGGACTCGGAAAACAATGAGATCAACTTTATACAATATAAATATAAATATAAATTATACAGAACTAAGCTGTAATCTGTGATGCATGTGCAATGCTATGTAATAAAGTCACTGTGTTCAAGTGACTCTGTGTGTGTGTGTGTGCGTGCAACTGTGCGCTAAATTTAGCAAGCAATGGTCAGGTTGAGTGTTTGTTTGATGCCCTTATAACCTGAAGGAAAAAGCTGCTGTTCAGTCATTCAGTAGAACGTAGAAAAACATTTCAGTGAAATACTCATCCTGTCACAGAAAAATTATCAGTAGCAGGATGAGGTGATTAAGCAGAATTCCTACTGCCATTTCAAACTAAATTAGGTTATGACAACGGCATGTCCTAAAGTGTTTCATTCCATACAATAGGAATTCGCAAATGATTACATCTGGTGTCTTTTTATAGCTGCATTTAACGTTGTGGAATGTCCACTAAATAAGCGACTTCCCGTTCTCATTTACTGCACATCATATCAGGAGATCACTGACTTTAAACCACCCAGCAAGGCACTTCTAATCGACTCTGCCTCGATAAGCTCAACCACTTTTTTGCTCATTTCGTTAAAAAAAATTTAAAAAAAAGAACATAGAAACCTGTGCTCAAGGTGGCGCAATTACTAGGTGAGCAGTGATCCTTACTCTCCCTGAGCAACATGAAGGCACGGAAAACATCTGGCTTAGACGCATCGCTGGCCATATATTTAGAGCATGTGCGCAGCAGCTCTACATGAGGTCTTCATGCACATATTTAACATGTCTTTGGATGAGGCACCTGCTTTATCTGCAATCTGCTACCATTGTGCCAGTGCCAAAGCATTCTGGTCCAACAGGTCTCAGTGACTTTCCTCCAGTTTCACTCACCCCGTCACTGCAAAATGCTTTGACAGATTGGCCCTCACCCATCTTAAAGCCGCCCAACTTGTCTGCAACCCACCCTGGATCCATACCAATTTACCCCGAAAGGTCATTAGAAGATGCCATTTTCAGTGTTACCCATACTGCCCTGAGTCACATTGTCAGATTGTCAATTTTAGCTCAGCTTGCAGTAGAGCCAGGCCAGCTTATGATCAGAAGAGCATTCTGTAATTGAATCCTGACCTTCCCTACAAACAGACCACAGGCTGTGTGACTAAACAAACTTCACTCCTCCAGTCTCAACCCCAAGCCCTGGAGTTCCCCAGTGATGCATATTGGCTCCCCTGTTATACTCCGTTTTAACTCACGGCTGTGCTTCCAACAAGACCACCATGGTGATAGGCTTATAGGGATCCAGCACCAATTAGCATGGTGTGAGGGCAATAATCTGGAACTCAAAACCAAGAAGACAAGAAAGGTCATTGTTTATTTCAGATAAGTTGGCAGTCACATTCACATTCCATTTTCATCAACAGAGTTGTTGTTGAGCCTGCACTCAGTTGTAAGTACCTTGGAGCCCACATCTCGGTGTACCTTACCCGGTCAGCAAACTCCTCTCTTTTGGTTAAAACTTTACATCAGCATTATTTCCTATTTCCTGAGAAGACTCCTGTTCCCCAGGATGTTGGACAACTTTTACCACTGTACTGGTGCGAGCATCCTCAAAAACTGCATCTCAGTGTGGTCTGGCATTCGCTCTGCCCTTAAAGCGGGTGCTGAAAACCGCACAAAGAATCATGCAGCTTCCCACCATGGAGCACAAATGGTGAGAGGTACGTACCATCAAAGATACTTCTCACCCAAGTCATGGGATATTCACACTTCTCCCATCAGGCAGGTGCTATAGATGACTCAGCGACCATACAAACACGCTGAAAAATAGCTTTTCCTGTTATGGTGTGGAGTGAGGCATGTGGGAAAAAAAACCCTAGGAAGTTTATGCCGAGGCCCAGTCTAGGGCTTCAAGGTAACGTTGGTGTAACGTGAACTGCAGGCAAGCAACGTTGGTTTATTAATTAAACACAAAGACAGGCACAACAATGAACAATGAACCCCTTTTATTGGAGCGACTCCCTCTTATTCCTGGTGCTACCTAATATCCCATATTGATATATATAGATATTAGGTGTTGAGATCCAGGTGACGAGTGCTCCGTTCCCTCCGGTTGCCAAACGACTGAGTGTGAGGCTGCCCAAACCGGACCTGCCTGAACAGAAACCTGTGGTGTAATTATCCGTAGGTTTGCCAGTTAGCATTACACTTTCCCCGTGGTTCTTACTTTACTGAACACCAGATTATGGAATATTAACCACTACACTACTGCACTTACACGCTCAGTCTATATTGCAACGATTTATCCACTATGCATCTTTGCACCATTCATAAATTATCTTATCATTGCACTACTATATACAGTATTTCACCCATATTCATACCGTGTATAATACAGAGATCCAGAGATGTTTATATGTATATTCTGTTTAGCATGTGTGCTTGAAATGATATCCTCAGCTCATCATTCAGTGGTGAGGACAACCAGTTTGTTTCGATTCTACCTTCGGCCTTGTTTCTTTCTCCAATTCAGCAAGCAAGTTTTACATCTTCCACAGTCTATGTGGCACAATTGATGCATGAGTTAAAATAATGTTTTCATCACAGATCCCCTATTTTTTCTTTTATGACAACTTAAAGATTTAAATCAATACCACTCTAATGCATGCATAAGAGATCACAAAAACTAACAAAAGCAGTTTTTAAACTTTTGCACCTATTGCAAGCTATTTGCATACTTCATAACCTTCTTGGGCTTTAAACAGGACAGAGTCACTTAGGAGTTTTAGGCCAGTCAGGAGTCCCCCCCCCCCCTCCCCCCCCCCCCCCCCCCCCATAGGGTTCATTAATCTCTGTCAAGATAGTGTTCTGGGTTTTCTTTATGTGGTCTATGAAGCCGCTAATATTGAGACATTGGTAGCTACAGTACTGTACATACCGGTCGCATATGCGGATGACCCACACTCCCACATTACCATGTCTGTCAAAGGACAATCTCGGTCATCATTTAGGAACTGTTTTACCATTTATACAACACGTAGGAGACCCACCTTCTGTATGATTGGTGATATGTACGGTACATAAGTAGTGCACTAAGTGAGGGATGGGTGCGTTTAGCTTCCCTGTTTGTTTGTAGTAAGGTGATATCTGCAAGACGGCCATGGTGGTTACTGGTATGCTAGAAGATGTGTTGTCTGCATGATGTCAGCATTCTAAGAGAAATTGCTACCCAGTTCAAGGACATGGCGTAGCACATCCAGCACAAACCATTGTGCATGTCTGTCATATTATCAGAAACGTCTAATGATGGAGTACATCCTCATTTGCCTACTGTACATACCTCCTGAGATTAGCGTAAAGCTCCCTTAACACATCTCATTGCTCTAGCATCGAGCATTTCAAGACCATTGGTAAATATTGCACAAGTTGTCCAGTTGCATGATAATATTGTGTTGTTGTTACTGACACTGACTCTGTTTATAGTGTACACAAGTGAAGAGTCGTATAATTTTATGGCCATTGGGAGAAAAGATCTCTTTTGGCGCTCTGTAGAACACAAGTCATACTTGCGTCAGTGTGATTAATCACTGATATTCTCTGCTCATTTTCTCAAACCAGTTCCGGGCAGACTCGGCCCCGGGACCAGTTTTGTCTGTGAGAATGCAATCGTTCAGAGCTCGTGAACCAATCCTTAGACTGACCTCAGAGGTTTTCCCAGGAACGATTTATGGGTCCCAAGCTCTCGTGCTCAAAAGCGAAAGTGATATAATCACTATTGGACTCCGTAAACAGGCAAATATTGCTTTTACAGAATCTCTGTGAAGTCATGCTGAAGTGCAGTGTTTGCTCGAAATTTAGGCGGACAAATACAACGTCCAAAGACAATCGGACATTACACATAAAAACCCATATTAGGCGCACGCGTACAGCACACGGCACGGCTGAAGTGATGAAGATCGACAGAGGAAAGGACAAATAGTAGTATGAAAACCAATCCGGTGTGATTGAATCAGAACCGCTCTGTCCCACGACACCGTCTACTGTACCTTTATCTTTCAAACTGGACAGTGTCCAGCAGAGAGCCTACCAGCTAACGGTAAGTAAATATTAAGGACTAAGGTTATTGACATTGCTAAAGGGAATCCCATGTTATCACGGCATCTCCTGGTAATTGTGTGTGGATCCCGTGGTGACATTTTAAATACATATACAATACATACTGCAGGATGATCCTGTCCTACAGCTCCTCCTGTCTGCTTACTTTAAAGCCCCAGATAATTTATCTGTCTAAAGTACAAAAGAGTGAAATGTCATGAAATTTGAGATACTGATGATCCACATAAGCACTATTTCAGTGCAATCTGTGACTGCTGTGAAAAAAAACTTGAACGTTGGAAGAATTTAATTTGTGCCAGCTGGTATGGTTGCAGCCTTCAGCTAATTTCTTGCTTCTTGCTTTTATACTGTCTTGCAGACAGACACTGGAGGACACACAAACGGAGACCTCTGGCAGTAGCACAAGCCCAGCCAACAACAAAAAGAAAGATGCAAAACCTGCTGTGCGAAAGCAAGTGCTAAAAGCCTGGATGAAATCTCAACTTTAGATGGAGGAGAACTGACTAGTGATACAGAGGAAGGAACATCAACAGATTGAATAGGATGTTGTTGCAGTCAATGAATAAACTGTTTCATTTCATGGTTCCATTGTCTTTGTTTGAATAACGCACAACGTCTTGATATGCGAGTACAAGGAAATATAGGCATAAGCTGCATTTTTATGTTTGCATTTCTCTCATATTTGACAGCTACTTTTCTGTTCCAATACGTGCTTCATATTTATGATATTTTACTTGAATAATTTTTAATAAGACAGTTGGACCATTCCAAATCATTAACACTCACACTCATTTTGGATTTGACAGTAGACATTTATTTTCAAAAATACAACATAAACACCCTGCGCAGAAAGCGTCGATTGATGCGCGGTCAGGTTTCAAATTGAACAGTTCCGGCGCCTCAGCTAAGTTTGAAAAGCATCTCCATGGGTCCCTGTCCCGTGTCATAAATCCAAGTCTAAATTCATCTCAGTCGTTGTGAGAAAGCGCACTTCTTTCGTTTTATGTCATTTACTTTTTTAAAAAAACATATCATTTCCTTGCCACATATTCTTATTTATTTTAACTGATCCCAGTGTTTAGGCGACATGGTGAATCCCCGATCCTCTCACGCTAGGGTGCTAAGCATTCGAGAAGGAGCGAAAGGCCTTCAAGGTGCCAACACGCATGCGCCTCGCTGGGATTCTCCTGTTTCGTTCTTAAGCACAGAATCCTCCCGTCTGCGCCAAGAATTGTTGCGAAAGTCCAGAAAAACAATAAAGACAAGTACTGAGTAAGGGCAAAGGAACAAAAGTTAACCAAAACTTCTGCAGTTCCAACACGGAGAAAGTGATCTCTCTCTCTCTCTCTCTCTCTCTCTTCCATCCGTTGCCTTATATAAACAAACTTCTCTGCCAAAATAATTTAAGCCGTGTACACAGTGTTCCCGCATACCGTACAAGGAGACCAATTTCCCTATCTGTCTCTGAACAGATGTCTTCACCTTATCATTCAACGGTGACTACAATCAGTTTGTTTCTATTCTTTCCTCTGCTTTGTCCTTCTCCAATTCAGCAGGCAAGTCTTAAAGCGTTCTACATTAATACAGTACATACAATTAAGACATACAGTAATCAATGATTTTTCCATCACATGTTATCTTGGACAAGCGTCCTCCCCTGCACAACGTTTGCACAGATATACTGTGTAAGAGTGTGTGGGTGTTATTTTTAAAACTTTCCACACCTTCTGTGTATAGGGCGCTCACACACCTGCGAAACCTTTCTACATTTTAATTTATGGTAAATAGGTCACGTATGCACTTCTGATTAGATGCTAATTCCATTTCATTGGCTTGCTACGTGTACCGTGCGCAATGACAATAAAATTAAATCGCGACCATACACAAGCTGGATGCAAAATCCAAATGCATAATTTCCCAGTTGGCCAAGTCCAGCGGTGAAGTGCTGTTAGACAGGAGGCATTTTGAAAACTGAATCGCGACATCATATGTACTGTAAATCAACAATGGTTTTGTGTTCGTACAAAATGTCCTTTTTTTGTGTGTTTGCAAATCCTCTAGCACACATTTCATATTTGCTCTTATTAAATCATTAACTGAATCTGTTTAAACCCAGAGGGACGATGAGATGCACATCTTAATCACAGATTACCCACCTGCTTAATGGATTCATTCGCCAAATCAGAAAGATAACAAGCTAGATAGCTAACTCAAACAAGTTTATACTGCATATACTGTACAGATTACTCACACAGAAATGAATCAATTTGTTAATAATTAAACGTTCTGCTTGGCCAAGACCAAATTCATGCTAAGAGTGGTTTAGCTGTACACAAACACTTTAGTGTCTTCACAAAGCATAATACAGATAGAGAACATTTTAAGACTAAAAATATTCTCGTCATTTTATTTAAAAAAAAAAAAACTTAATTATAATATTTATAAGCATCTGTGGTGAAAATTAAATTAACAACACTGGAGACTTCTAATAGGGTCGCAACAAGAGTAGAGGTTTGTTTGAAGAGCGCCAGACATCTCTGTTACACAAACCGCAAAAGCATCTGCAAGAGACGGGTGCCCCACCCCTTCCACACAGTGCCTTATATACTGTACAGAGGTAGAAAGAGTAATAAAAAAAATTTAAAAAAAGTTTAATTAAAAACTGAACGTACTGTTACTTCGGTGAAATTTTGCTAAAGTACAAGTAAAGTTACCATTATAAAAATCTACTCAAGTAAAAGTAAAAAGTAGCTCATAAAAAAATCTACTCAAAGTAAAAGTTACTTTTACTCAAACTAAGAGTTACTTTTTTGAACAGCGAGGGTGGGGAGGGGGATTCTAGTGTAGTTCAAAAAAGACAAGTGGATATAAATCTCAAACTAGTTGTTTTTAATTGAAGGAACACCTAGTGCATAATAAAGCCAATAAATGAATAGTTTTTCGCAGGTGCATTGGTTTCCAGAGTGCAGTTTTTTCCTTCCCTGTTGCATTATTTTTATTTTTTGTCATTTTCATTCATTTATTTATTTACTCCGTAGATACTTCAAACAAAACATACTTAAGTAAAAGTAAAATGACGGTACAGATTTTAAAAACTATTTTAAAAAGTTCAAGTACACAAAAAACTACTCAATTACAGTAACGCGAGTAAATGTCATTCGTTACTTTTCAACTCTGCTTATATATTCTAATAGAGCAGGTCATGGTGACACAAGAAAACAGAGCTGTTCCCTCGAGTGCTGATAAGCAGGCGAGTTACATCTTCTGACGCTGACGTCTATATAGATCAAGGCCTTTACGCTCTGGACACAAATTCCAAGTCTGCAACTCTAACCGACCCATGATTATGCAGACCTTTAGTAAGATACTCATAGTTGATTAAAATTTTTCGACCACATATCCCTACTTTTTGTCCTTGAGGGCAAAGTTAACTATAAAATTTGAAGCATATATTACAACAGGAATACCTTTCATACATCACCTCTCAATCTTCAAACGGTTTTCAGTTATGCTATCATACACGTAGGTAAAGAAAGGATTAGACTGTGTTTAGAACCCGCATATTAGCGAATTCACAGCATTCACAGTGAGAAAGCCTTAGGTGTCATGGCCTAGGTGGTGGTACTGGCCAGACCGGCTGATGTTGCAGCGGGCATGTAGGGTAGGCATGCACGCAGAGGGGTTGTTCAACAGAAAGTCTTTTTATTAACAAACTAAAAACAGACACACAAGCAAACAAACAAACAATAAACTTAAACTATAATTAGGACTCAGGAAAAAAAACACAGGAACAGGAGCTGAACACAGGGAACTGAGCACCAACACAGGGAACTGAAGATGAGGAAACATGGAGCTGGAGCTAACTAAAGACACATAGGGGAACTAGAGATGAGACAGGACTGGAGACGAGACATGAGACAGGACTGGAGACTAGATACAGGACCAGGGATACAGACTAGAAACAGGACTGAAGACAGGACCAGGGGAACAGAGACAGGACTAGACAGGGGGCTGGACTAGAGACAGGGCTAGACAGGGACTAGACTGGCTGGGTTAGTGGTTAGTTGGGTCAGTAGCTATATGGAATATGGGGACGCTGGATGCTGACCTAACCAGGTTAGTAGCTAATGGAGTTAGTACTGACCTAATAGGGGCGGGGGGGGGGGGGGGGGGGGGGGCGGGGGGGGGGAAGTGAACACAAAAGGCAGGGCACACATGAGGCTATACCAAACTAGCGGCTAACCTACTAGCGACCAGAACCACTATTAGTCAATCCCACTAGAGGCCAGCCTACTGGAGGCTAACCCTACCAGCAGTCAAGGCCTACTAGCGGCTAACCCTACTAGCGGCTAAGCCCACATGTGGCTACACAAATCTAAACAGAAAGGGAAGCTACACACAAAGGATTAAACCAGAAGACAGACACTAGGGACGCACAGTCAGTTAGGGAGGAGACACAGCCTAACTGAACACGACAGCTCCATGAATCCAATAACACACAGAATATAAGGAAAACTAATAAGAGCCCTGTTGAAAACAAATGTTACAAAACATAAACCAAACAAAAAGGAATGCCCACTTGACAGTACAAGGATATATATATATATATATATATATATATACACAAACATACCAACAAACAATGCTCGAACCAGTTTCCCAGAACAAACTGCTATTTATAGAAACTTTAATGAGCCACCTCGGTTCAGGTGAGCCTGACCGAGGTGCCTTCTGGGAAACTGAGTCGGCCAACAAAACTACAAAAGACAGACAAGAACAGTGACCTCTAGTGGAGGTTCCTAACATTAGGTACAATTTCATTCATTGTCAGATCTTGGTTAATTACAATTCATCCTCATTGTCTGTTTCAGGATCTAGTGTCAGAAAATAGTCAGTGCTCCGTGGGGTTGGTGGCCATCCAGGTGTTGAATCATCCTCATTCAACAGTGGCGTCCACTGATTTCCCGCATTCTCTCTTGTCGGCATTCCTTTTTCTTTTCCATCTTTGACATGTTTTAGCAAGATGTAGCTTTTACCTGTTAGTTGTCTCATCATCAGGTTCTGCTTGCAGTTTTGAGTGTGACCAATTAACATGCACAGTAATGTCTTACTTGTCTTAATGTCTTACTTAATGGCCCTGAGCTTTTGGAAACAGTCGTTTGAGAATGTCCTCAAGGCTATTCATGAGGTACCAGTGGGGTTAGCTAAGCAATCTAAGCTACCTGTACGGTGAGCTGTTGCCTTTCTTGATGATTGTTGGTGCTCGGCATGTCCAATCTGCATTTGTTCCACCTCACAAGGCTTCAAAACACTGTCAGGGGCAACCTGTGGCTGTCTTTTCACTATCAATTGATGCTGAACCCGTTTACAGTGGCTTGCGTGGATCCACGTCGCTCGCTCTGTGACTTTCACTACTGTCCACGTCATGAGTAGAATCTGCAATGGTCCCTGCCACCTCTTAGCTCTCCAGCTTTTTCCTCCCAAAGTCTTTGCCGCAATCAAATCCCCAAGGCTTCAGGTTGTGCAGGTCTGTCTGTTCGCTTGGGTTCTGGCAAGGCCCGTTTGTGGACTACAGACAAAGCAGAGGACACGTTTGTGCAATAGGTAAGCATTTCATCTTCACATTGTCCAGAGAATTTGCTTGTGATAGCAGCTGGCCCTATACCTGCGTTGGGAGGCCTGCCAAACAGTATCGCAATTGGGCTTAGGTTCGCATGTACTGTACATGAGAACAAGTGGGAGGGCTTTTACCCAAGTAAAAAGCCGATTTGTTTTTCAGCATGCCATTCTCTCTCTCCACTGCTCTACCACTTGCTGCATGGTATCCGCAGTGTTGTTTTAGATCAAAGCCCAAACTTATTTTTTGCAGAGCATGATTAATCAATGGGGACCATTATCACTGCCAATCGTATCAGGGATTCCCCATCTGGGAATAATTTCAGTTAGAAGTGCATCGGCTATTGCACTTGCATCTTGTTTAGCGGTTGGGAAAGCCACAATCCACTTTGTGAACATATCCACTACAAAACATTTAGTGTCTAGAGATACTGTTGCGCCTATTTTCTTCTGACACATGGTCTAGCCATGTGTCAACTTAACATAGAAAGGAAATAGCTTTTTAGGTAAACATGTCTTGTTATTGTATCCCGCTTCTCATCAGACTGTTTTCTCTTCTGGAGTGGCTGTGCTCTGCAGCTCTTCAAGGTTAGCTGTGCGGATGAGAGCATCAGACACAAACATGTTATGGTTATAGGAAAGAGAAAGCTTCTCAGTGGCCTTCGCTGCTGCATCTGCTTTTCTGAGATAGAATTCCATTTGTTAGTATGAGCACTACATTTACACTTTTAAAAATTTGTGGCGCTATCACCACTGCAAACCGCGGTTAGCACATGATTCTGTATCACAAAATGCTGATCCAACCACGATCACTTTTATATTATATTCACAGGGGAGCAAAGTTGTTTAACAGTCGGCAAAGTAGCACTTTGTGTTCTGTAGAAAAAAAGAGTTACACGGTTAGAACTATGCATTATTATTAAAAATATCATTAGTATTAAAAAAAAATCTGTAACCCACTATATATCCTTAGGCTACACCTGCCTTTTCAGTTTCTGGTACTGGACACGAACACATGGGTAATCCTGCTGTTACATGATCTGATTTGGCTGAGAGAAAAGCTGAAGATCGATTTTTTATTTATTATTGTTTTACTTATTTATTTATTTTATTTATCATTGTGGCCTCGAGAATGGCATATTTATAACTTTTTATTATCCAATTTATTATTATTTTTTCAGTATTATGGAATATTTTGGATTACTACCAGAGAAATTTTCTTGTGCCGAAACAATTTGACCTAAAGATGTGACCCATGTGTGTACAAATTGTAGCTTTGATACTGTATGGTTTGCTTTATGCTGATGTACTGCTGGCGAGTTATTTCAGCTAAAGACTCGGGTAGAAGGGGATACTATATGAAGTTTGTAGGACCTAAATTTTGACTTTGGGGTGATCACCATCACTTCAGTTCCTTTGATTGAACTTGCATCATATTTGTTTTGGGCCCACAACGTGTTAGGAAAATCGGCTGGTGACCATCTGGAGCAAGCTGTGCTAGGGTGTACTGAATATCAGAGTCATCTCTCAGCAGGAACTACCCACTTAAGAGCCATACTATACAGTATGTGCCCACTCTTGGGCTGAAACAAACCATTGGGTCCGTGATGGGTTTCCAATCGCACCTTTTTGCCTCTCCAAGTAGCCAAGGACCAATGTCCTTCCACTCAGAGTCGTCCCACGTGACTAGGGAGACTTGTGGAATTGATGAACAAACAGTGAATGGGTGCGCCAAAATCGTTTGCTCAGCTTAGGAGGTTTAACAAACTTAATAATTGATCTGCTCACTTCTGAATGAACCAGAAAGGTACTTTATTTACATAGAGACGAAGGGTAGGAATTTTTTGCATATGAATCTAAGGTATACATCATCATATGCGTGCTCTTACAGTAGGTCCATACTTCTGTTCAAAAAAGACTATTGCAGTTTCAGTGTGACCTATATCAGTAACAGGATAAGGTAGGGTTAGATTACGCTTATCTTCTTTTCAATGCATAGAAAATTGTGACTCACCCAACCTTTCTGGAAAGCCTTCCTCTGCGCCCCTCCCCTATCCTCAATCACCATTCTGTGTTTCATCCACCAACCTCAAGTTGGGGCAGTCTCTCGCCCAATGATCACTGGAGCCACACCAATAGCATCCATTCGATCTTCCCCCGTCCACGTCCACGTCCTCTGCCTCGCCAATCCTCCCGTCTCCACCTCTGAAAGCTGATCCTGCAGCTTGCTGGGCCTGGGCAGTGACCATCTAGAGCAGGGCCTTTTGTGCAATATCACGCTTACGTTGTTTCTTCTGCCGTTCTTGGTTTAGAAGTTTCTCTGCGTGAATGACATATTGTTCCTCCGTGTCCCATGTGATGCACAGCACTGGGAAACTTTTTCTCCATCTTGTTGTTTGCATTGAAAAGAAGATCTTTGTCGTGTCCATCCAAACTGTAAAGGCTTTAGCAGTGATGGACCCTCACACACAGTCCCTCATGCTCTGCAGTGGCTGTTGCTGACTGCTCAGGCTCTCCAGCTTTTTTGGGGGGATTTTTCTCCGATTTTCTCCCTAATTTAGTCGTGTCCAATTCCTCCCCGTCACTAGGGGGCTCCACATTAAGGCTACTACTACCACTCAGTCGGGAGGGCCGAAGACGATCACGTGTCTCCTCCGAACCAAGTGACGCCAGCCGACCGCATCTTTTCGAACTACTCGCTCGCGCACCGCTGGGGGCGGAGTAACACACTCGGAGGACAGCGCTATCCGCTCCTTCCGTTGCGCGAGCTCACAGACACCCCTGATTGGCTGTAGAGCCGTGATTAATGTGGGAGCACTAAGTACCTCTCATCCCTCCCCTCTGAGAGAGCTCGGCCAATCAGCTCTCGCTAGACCTCCGGCTGCGAGAGGTTACAGCATCACCCGGGAATCGAACTGGCGATCTCCGGATGATAGGGCGACCGCTTTTACCACTGCGCCACTCGGAGGCGTGGCTCTCCAGCTTTCATCTGACATAGGGTCTCCTGTACCTCTGGCTGTCTTGCGTCGTGGCTAATGGTGGTGCCATAGAGGGTGATGATATCGGTGCCTTCGGAGCAGGGGGAAAGGTGCAGACGCGGCGGTCCATCAAGGTCAAGATCTAAAACTGACTTAGGACACTGCAAACCAGCATTACAAGCAAGTTTATGAACATTTTTATGCTTGAGATGAGAGCGCTTCTCTCTGTTTTGCACTTCCATTTCCGACATTCTAAAAGCTTTACCATTGTCTGCATTTTTCAGCTTACATTTCGACAAATCTGGCTGTCTTGAACTGAAACTTCCTTTCTCAGGAAAGCCACACCGATCCACTCACACATCACATACTGGCTTAAACATTATATATCTGGGTAGGAGAGCAGTACTGTAACTTTTCTCTGCTCTTCATGTCTAGTCTTATTCTTCCATCTTGCCATCATTTTTTTAATCAGCTTCACACAGATTATATTCTACCTGCTTTTCCCTCCAGAGTGGTCCCTTTGTGGGCTTTACAATGAGCTCGTCAGCCCAAGCGCGGATTTCTCCAATATCCTTCTAAGAACATGCCCCAGAAGAGAGGCTGCCTTCTCGCGGTCAGTCTAATACGCTAGATGCACTACTTCAACTGTCCCTCGGCAAGCTGCACTCATTTTTTAACCTACTGTAGGCCCTGGCGTGAGCAGCGTGGAGTCATTCCAAGCTCCACTATATCAATAAGCCAAGAACTTGTGCCAAAGAACTGTGGTGGAAATTAAATTAACGACTTCAAATAGTATCCCAACAAGAGTAGAAACTGTAGAGTAGTAGTGTCTTTACCTTGCATATGATAATAAAAAATTTGAAACTTAAAACTATCAGGGGAAACGTAACTACTAATGCATGGTTAAAAAAAAAGGCACTTAAAGCTACCCAACGATGTCATAGTCTAATTTTCTAATTGATTGACTAGTGTTAGTACCCATCATTGATGGGGAAAAGAGTTTGTAGAAACAGTTAAAAGGTTAAAGCTAAAAATAATCTTATGAGCTTTGATGTGATCCATGATAATATTATTTCAGGTTGAAGCCGACGTACATGTCTGTCTGTCTGTACGGCAGAACTCTCTGTCTAACTTACTAATACAAAGAAATGACATTTTATAAGGTTGAGTATCTTATGCCTCGATGACGCTTAGTTGTACTTCTTTCATCATCAGCCAATCAGAGCTTAATTAGAGATGAGGAATCGAAAAAGTAGATCAGGCAAAGTTTTGTCTTAAAAAACGACTCCTGTGCGTTAAAATTCGCTAATACGACTGTTATTTCAATTGTAAAACTATTCAGTTTAGCTTTTCTAATTAATATCTGTTGGTGCAGGTGTTTGCTTACATTGAGCAAGTAGCTTATTAGTAGCTTATTTTAAAGAAGATTAATTAATCTGGCACATATCTGTTCGTAACATCGCTTTTACTCAACATTTTGATTGCACTTACAGTACGGTGCAGGTTAAACTTCAGACAGATACTCAAGAAGTTTTATTCAATTCTGTCCAGAAGAATTTGGCCGAACAGACATTAAAAGTCATTAAAAGAGAGGGTTCTGACCCATTTACAGATAAAACCTTTGTTTTATTTATATACATTATGCATTGTCTTTCAAGAGGAATCAAAAGCGAAGCATTTTTGTGGGTTTTTCTTTGCTTTTTTTTTTTTTGCCGTTGTTTTTACAGTAGAACAAATAAGAATAGTAGAATAGAGTTACTTGGAATACAATAACTGGAATAGAATACAATAGAATAGAATAGAATAGAATAGAATAGAATAGAATACCAAAATAAGTACCATAAAGTAATATGGCATTTAAAACACAACAGGTGTTTATTCAAGTATATTTTAGAATTAAAAACATATAAAAACATAACCACTCTGGCCTCTCATCTCCAGAATCCAGGGTTCGATTCCTGCCTTGGGTCTGTGTGCATGGAGTTCTGTCCAGCCTTGTACCCTATAGGTACTCCATGTTAGAAACTGGACTGCTGACACTTTGAGTATGTGTCCCGTCTAGTGCCCCGGGTCCCTTGGAATGGGCTCTGGGCCCCCAACGACCCAGAACAGAATAAGTGGTATGGACAAATAGTGAGTGAGACTTTTGTTGCCTTTGAATAGCCTTTATTAAAGTAGAATAAGTCAGTTTGGCATAATTCCTACAGTATATGGAAGATTTTACTTCCATATACTGTAGGAATTATTGTCTTGCAAATGTTTTTTTTTTAATTATTATTATTGTAAGGGCTTGTAGAGATAAATGTAAGAGGTCACTAGTAAAAATTAAAAGTATCATCATACAGAATCTGGGAAGAATGTACTGTAGCCAAGGCGATTATTAGTCTGAATAGACGATATCCCAGAACAGAGCCTTATAAACAAGCTTACATGGTGTGGGAAATAAAATGCTGTCAGGGAGGTACAGTATAATCTACAGCTTGCGCCTGTAAGGCCCTAGTGAGCTCTTACACACTGTAATTGAGTATGTCAAAAGTAGCACTAAAACCAAAAGCGAACATAAAAAGATCACAAGATCAAAGTGCGCGGAGTGTAAAAAGTGATGGACATTTACAGAAGACTCATAGCCACAATGAAAAAAATATTCAAATGTTTTAAAGAACGCTATACTGTACGTCTGTGAATGTTGATCGAGGTGGCTCGCGTTTCTGATAATGGATCCTGTAAATTAAGAAAACTTCCTACCAAGCGCTAATGAAACACTGGGATAAGGGCATTAGTGTAGCAGGGGATTATATAGAAAAAAATAAAGGGAGTTTTTACTTTCATAACAGTTTTCAATCAGGTTATACATGCATGGGAACATGGGAACTTTAGAAAGGAGGGCGGTCGGATGTCGGAGGATCAATCAGCGGAGCGTCCGAGCCAAATCGCAACACAAGGAAGCGGAAGCGGAAGAGATCTGTGACCGGGAAATCAAAGAGCGAGGCAATAATCGAAAAACATGAAACGAAAGCCGTGGTCAAAAATGAGGAAGCATGAGATCAAAGCCAGGAGGTTAAACAGAGAAGCGCATGCTTAAGTGCTGGAGTATTCGGCCAGGTGTGCGGACGGGAAAAAACGGGGAATGGGGGTGAACAGTGGGGTGGGAAGGATACATGATGGGCTAGGGAAAACATGAACACGTGGGGGAAAGTGACACCATGGGTAAAGACAGGCAGACAGGTCGGGACTCATGACAGGAGAGGAACCTTTGATGATGAGACCATGAGAAGCAAAATCGTCTGGTCTGACGAAACACATCACTCAACTATTTGCAATCTGGAATCTGGCACTGCACATCACCCCATTAAAACCAGCCAGCATCATGCTGTGGGAAAGTTTTTTTGTTTGTTTGTTTTTGCAAATGGAAAACTTATCAGTAGAGGATAGGAGGAAAAAATGGATGCAGAAACATAAACGCCGTGACCCGAGTGAAAACCTTCTGCAAAGTGCTCTTGGGTCTCAGGCTTGGGCAACGGTTCACATAATCCACAAGACAATGACAGGAAGCGTACTGGCAAGAAAACACACGAGTGGCTTTAGAACAAGTATGTGGGAGTCTGGACCTGATCCCAGTAGAGCTGACAGAGATCTGGAGTGAACTGAGAATGGCTGTGCACTGACACGGTGCATTCAACCTGCTCGAGCTTGAACAATTCTCTCAAGGAGAACTGAAGAAACGTCCAAAAGAAACATCATTTACAAGCAGACATGAGGTTGTCATTGCCGCCAAAGTTGCTTTAACTGAGTATTAAGTGAAGGGTCTGAATGCAAAGTAAATGAGATATTGCAGTCTTATGTAATAAAGTCATTTAATAAATAATATAATTATATAAAATATACACGATTCTCTCCATCGTGTATTGACAGTCAGGGGCGGATCTAGAACATGATTCATGGGGTGGCATTAAAATTATGAGTGGTGGCAACACTGAAGCAAGCGCCCTTGCATGGTTTTTGTGGATTCAAGGAACGCTATTCTTATTCATTGTATACACTAGGGTGCACATTTTTACATTGTCCTATAAAAATGAAATAAAGGCTGATGTGTGATTGACTTGAACCTGATATCTGGATTGGAACTTCAGATAAATGAAAAAACTCTTTTATTTTTAGAACAGAGTGCTGGTGTGGCAAATGGGGTGGCAAGGCTTTTTCTTAGGGTGGCAATTGCCACCCCGTGCCACCCCGGTAGATCCGCCCCTGTTGACAGTATACTGTGCAGAATGATAAAAAAAAAAAAAAAAAAAACAGGAATTTGAATTTATTTTGAGATTAAACAATTTGGAAAACGTTCTGTTAGCAATGCACATGATATTTTTGAGCAACAAAGGTTTAGCTGCTACAATCATTTTAAGGTTTTCCTTTAGCAGCTATAAGAGCAATTAAAGTTGCAAGCAACGATGACGGGCCCAAGCAACGGGCGCGGTCCCCACCCCGGGCGCACCGCACAACCTGCGTGTTATTCGAGTGTGTCAAAACCTCGAAAAAGTCATTGGCACCCGGTTGCACCGCGGAACGTCACACATCATACTGGGCTAATATCAGTTTGGGCCCTAAATATGTGTGTGTGTGTGTGTGTGTGTGACTAGTTAATGTGTCAGTCTGTCTCTGATGAGTAAATGTGTTTTTGCGTGTTTGTGTGTGTGTGGTGTGTGAGTCTGTGTGTTAACATTAGTGATGTGTGTGTTAGTATGTCTAAGACATGTGACTTGTTAGTGGATGTGTGTGTTTCTGCGTGAGGGTGTGTGAGACAGAGATGTGAGTGTGTGAGTGTTATAATTTGTGATGTTATAATGTGTGTTTATGTAGGTGCTCATTTGTGTATTGTACGAGTGTATTTGTTTGTGTGTGCATGCATGTGTGTGCGTGTGTGTGAGAGGTGTTTTTGTGTGTGTGTGTGTGTGTGTGTGTGTGTGTGTGTGTGTGTGTGTGTGTGTGTGTTTCTGTGTGTGTGTTTATTTAGTGTGTTAACATTAGTGATGTGTGCTTGTGTTTGTGCATGTTTGTGTGTATGGTGTGTTCAAATATTAGTGATTTGTGTGTGATTAATAATTGTTGGGTGTAAGTTTAAGACATTATCACGGCTGACCCGTTTGAGATATCAAAATGTGTGATGTGTGTGTGAGAGTGAGGGAGAGAGGTGTGTGACAGTGATGTGATGTGATGTGTGTGTGTGTGTGTGTGTGTGAGAGAGAGTCAGGGAGAGAGGTGTGTGACAGTGATGTGATGTGTGTGTGTGTGTGTGTGTGAGAGAGAGTCAGGGAGAGAGGTGTGTGACATGTAGATGTGTCAGTCTGTGTGTGACGAGTAAATGTGCTTGTGTGAGTTTGTGTATATGGTGTGTGTGTGTGTGTGTATGTGTGTGTGTGTGTGTATGGTGTGTGAGTCTGTGTGTTAATATTGGTGATGTGTGTTATGAATAATTTATCGGTGTAAGTTTAAGGATGTTCCTGAATGTGATGTCACTGTCTGTGTCACTGAATATAATGAGTGTGTGTGTGTGGTGTGTAAGTCTGTGTTAACAGTAGTGTGTGTTAGTATGTTTAAGATATGTGACTTGTTAATGGGTGTGTGTGTTTCTGCGTGAGGGTGTGTGAGACAGAGATGTGAGTGTGTGAGTGTTACAATTTGTGATGTTATAATGTGTGTGCATGTGTGTGATGTATGAGTGTACTTGTTTGTGTGTGTGCATGCATGTGTGTGAGATATCTTTGTGTTTGTGTGTGTGTTTATTTAGTGTGTTAACATTAGTGATGTGTGCTTGTGTTTGTGCATGTTTGTGTGTATGGTGTCTGCATCTGTGTGTTAATATTAGTGATGTGTGTGTTATTAATAATTGTTGGGTGTAAGTTTAAGACATTATCACGGCTGACCCGTTTGAGATATCAAAATGTGTGATGTGTGTGTGAGAGTGAGGGAGAGAGGTGTGTGACAGTGATGTGATGTGAGGTCAAGTTTGAGTATGACACGCAATGGGTTTTATTTGATGCTGATGCTGGATCAGTCTTTGGCTTGTCCTGTGTGTGTGTGTGTGTGTGTGTGTGTGTGTGTGTGTGTGTGTGTGTGTGTGAGAGAGAGAGAGAGAGAGAGTGAGGGAGAGAGGTGTGTGACATGTAGATGTGTCAGTCTGTGTGTGACGAGTAAATGTGCTTGTGTTTGTGTGAGTTTGTGTATATGGTGTGTGTGTGTGTGTGTGTTTGTTTGTAGATGTTTGTGTGTATGGTGTGTGAGTCTGTGTGTGAACATTAATGATGTGTGTGATAAATAATTTATCGGTGTAAGTTTAAGGATGTTCCTGAATGTGATGTCACTGTCTGTGTCACTGAATACTGAATATAAATGAGTGTGTGTGTGTGTGTGTGTGTGTGTGTGTGTGAGAGTGAGGGAGAGAGGTGTGTGACATGTAGATGGGCCAGTCTGTGTGTGACGAGTAAATGTGCTTGTGTTTGTGCGTGTTCATGTATATGGAGTGTGTGTGTGTGTGTGTGTGTGTGTGTGTGTGTGTGTGTGTGTATGGTGTGTGAGTCTGGTGTTAATATTGGTGATGTGTCTTATGAATAATTTATCGGTGTAAGTTTAAGGATGTTCCTGAATGTGATGTCACATATAATGTGTGTGTGTATGTTGTACAGTGGGCAATTTAAATGTTTGTATTGTTTATTTTTTATAATTTCTGCATATGTTTAAATAGTAAACATGAAGGCATAGTAAAGGAAAAGGGGAAAGACCTGACTGCAGAATAACTGCCTACTACTGCCATCTACTGGACATATTTTATTACTGCAGGAGTCAGTGGACACAGTTCAGACCAAGGCTGATAAATATACTGTAAAAATTGTTGGGAGCTGTATGAGCATCACAAAAACATGAAACTCAAGAAATCTACTCAGAAGCAGTTGTTCCTTCTACCTAAAATGTTTGGGCACATTAGGACTTTCCACTTGGTGGATATAAGTATCTTATATTTGCTCAAAATTATATGTTGCCATAGCAACACTATTCAACGTATCAAAAAGTCCTTTACAGTGTGACATCAGCCGTGTCTTCCAATTATTGTGCCTGATTTTGAAGCCAATTTGCTGAAAATTAGTCACAAAAGAATTTAATTTCTAAAAGTAGACACTTTCTGCTGCCAGTTGGTGGCGCTATGACTGAGACTCACGGGACCCATGTCACTGTGAGCAGGTTTCTTCTCTTAACCTACTGCTGAGGTTTGATGAACGTCACTCAATTTATACAGAAGTTATTAGCCACTTCCTGTTTCCTGTTATTCGCCGTAGGTTTAAGGGCTCGCCACGGCCGACCCGTTTAAGATATCAACCAGCCCTTCACAATATTAGATCCTCAATGTCTTGAGATTATATTAGACCCTGTTTGGTCAAAAACCTATTAATCCTGTAAGAGTAGTAGATCACATTCCAATGGGTGCGTTTTTCAAACAACGCCAAATAACTGACTTCCTGTTCAGCGGATTCCATGACATGGGGTATGCAAGTTGTTCATCTCAATGAGATCTAAATTTATACTGGGTCTCATTCATATATGTGAAAGTGGATATGAGTTATGCAGCTGAAACTTTACAAAGTTCCAGGGGGCGCTGTACAGGCCCTGTGCCACGCCCGGGCTCCAGGCTCTCAGGGCTTCCTCACAATCAGTGAGAGTCTACACCCATACAATTTTGGAACCGTAGGTCTTTCCACTCGTAAGATATGAGAAGAATAGTTGTCTTCGATTTTTTCTTGAGTTAAATCGTCACCATAGCAACACGATTCAAATTAGAAAAAAAATCCTCCATGATTTCAAATGACCCATGTCTTTTCATTATTCTGACTGATTTTGAACCAAATCAGGTGAAAGTAAAGGACAAAATATTACTGATTTCCAAAAGTGACACACTTCCTGCTGCCACTTGGTGGCGCTATGACATAGACTCATGGTTGTCATATGATGTGATCAGCTTCCTGCTCTTAACATACCTGTAAAGTTTCATGTGCCTAACTTAATGTACACAGAAGTTATTAGCCACTTCCTGTTTCATTTTATTCGCCATAATTTTAAAGCGTCGCCACGGCCGAACCGTTCGAGGTATCAAAAAGATCTCTGCAATTTTGCATCGGCAACTTGTTTAGATCATATTTAGCTGGTTTGGTGCGAATTGTAAAAAGTTCCTAGGAGGAGTATTTCAAATTCCATTGCGTGCGTTTTGCAAACAACTCAAAATAACTCACTTCCTGTTGATTAGTCCTGATGACATGCAGCGCGAAACTTGTTCAGTTTGATGAGATCTAAATGTTCACCGAGTTTTATAAGTATACGTGCAAGTGTGTCTGAGCTATAAGGCAAGACTCTGTAGGGGGCGCTGTGCGGGGCGTGTACGACGCCCCGGGCCGAGCCCCACTGAGGACCTGTTGGCCGCAGATTCCAATCTGTCTGCAAATTTTGCTGAGTTTTTGAGTATGTTAAGAGGCCCGAAAGTGCCCGGATGATTGAAAGAAAAATAATAAAAATAAAAAAAATAAAAAAAAAATAAAAAAAAATAATAATCCTAACAAAAACAATAGGGCCCTGCGCACTCAGTGCTTGGGCCCTAACTATAAGACATTACAATGACCTATAACTCCAGTTGTATGGTTTTAATAAAAGTGAGAGGGTTGTTCTTCTTAACAGATCTTCAAACAGCTCAAAGACGACTTTCAGGTCACACCAGGTCCAGGCTGTATTTCTTTAACTACACTAGACTACACTGGATTCTGCTAATAGGGAGACATTGGGAAGGTTTCTAGCTAGCTATTTGTCTCAGAGGCAGTCCACCTTCAGACTCTCCAAAACTATATATATATATATATTTTTTTTAATGTAATTTCTTTGGAATTTATTTTTCCACTTCTAGTCGTGTTATTTCTTGCTTGTCTGTGTATACTTATTGGCTCGGTAGGAGTGAAAGTACATAACGTCTAGACACGGGAGATGCGGGTTAAAAGGAGTATTTGTACAGGGTGATGTGGAGTTATCTTGACACAGCACAGGGGAACCAGACAGACCAGCTAATGGGGCCTGAGAGTGTTTACTGACTGTTTTGTGTTTTCCTTCTGCACTAGTATCTGATACCACCTTTATTCAGTTCAGGCCCATTGTGGTTTAATAGGATTTCAGTTAAGAGTGCAACAATATGATAAGAAAGAAAATATATTTTTATACCTTTGAGGATGTTGAGACTGTCCTGATATTCATAGATATTTCTCACAGATATGCATGTCCTCTTAAGTACATAAGGAGATAACGAATATAATTTATATTTAAAGGTTAATACACGTGGCTGGTGAGTTTTGGGGTAATGAATATGTTAGTACTGTACTGTAGATACGGTAGAATATTTCCCTACATACGTATCTATCTAACAATAGAGTTGTTAGATATGTCACCTCTCGGCAGATGCCGAGAGGTGACATATGTTTATTTTTTTAGTTTAAAGGTCAGAATGGTGGTGCTTGGGCATAAGCATGGAAGAAGAAAAAAAAATCAGCATTTTGGAGCTAAATGTAATGTACTTGGTAAAAGTAATAAGAGTAAAAGTAATATACTTGGTAGTAAATACCAATGAGACTCCTGTCTCCAGGATGGACACAGAATGTAGATGTGTGTTTCGATTGTCAATTGGTACTAGTGGGAGGAAGGAGACACCACAGGATAAGATGAAAAATATGAATAATAAATAAATAAATAAGTAGCCTCAGACAGGTCTTGAGTGAGTCAGAGTTCCCTGAAGTCTACTGTAACTGGAATTTAAGTGCTCCTATTTAGACCTATTAAAATCTTCTAGGAGTTCATGTGTCTGCCATGCCGTGTGTGACCGTGTGTGTGTGTGTGTGTGTGTGTGTGTGTGTGTGTGTGTGTGTGTGTGTGTGTGTGTAGCATTTATCAAGTATAATTTAAATGACAGTCTGCATAATAAATAAATAAAAAATTTAATTATAATATTTATTATAATAAATAATAATAAATAAATGTATTAATTATAAAAAAATAAGTAAACAATATGCTTATGATAAAAAATGCATTCATTAAATAAAATGTTCTCCACATTGAGGACACTCTTAAATAAATAATTCACACACACACACACACACACACACACACACACACACACACACACACACACACACACACACACTCCAAGGTGTGTGTGTGTGTGTGTGTGTGTGTGTATATATATATATATACCTTGGATTGTGAGCATAAACCATAAATCATTCCTGAAGCATGCTTGTATATCCCTATAATAGATAATGTAAACTCCTATGAGTCGTTGCACAGCAAAAAATATTTAAAAATGTATATAAAATATACAGTATTAAAAATAAAATTAAAAGTAATTTAAAAAAAAGTAATTTCAATTAAAAAAATTTAAAGTAATTAAAACAAATGGAATCTTTAACTTTAAACTTTAACATTAAATGTTTTTAATGACACTCGCTTTTGTGTCCTTTTGAGGATTTCACAGAAATGTTGCATTGCCATTAAACAGATTCACCTCCTACACTGCTGCAGTCTTTTTAACCTTTTTTTTTTTTTCTTATTTATCCCCTAGTCGGTCTGGTTTTAGACAAAGCCATAGTACAATAACTGCAGTAACTTCTGTCACAAATGATATGATCACTGCTTTGGACAACAAAAAATTACTTAACAAAAGCATTTGATGCTGTTGACCATGGTCTTCTTTTACAAAGTTTTTCAGGCTATAGGCTTTGGTAGCACTGTTCTGGACTAGTTCTTCAATTATTTCATTGGGAGAACTCAGTGTGAGTTATAGAAGATTTTAGATCCAGGTTACTTATAGTAAAAACTGGAGTGCCCCAAGGTTCAATCTTGGGGCCTGTTTTATTCTCCATTTACATAAATAATATGTGCATGGTTTTGACCCAGCAATATGCTGACGACACAATTCTATATACGACCGCACCATAATTGCAAGAAGCAATGGATTCCAAACAGCGTGCTTTCAACTCTTTACCGTTGACCCTTCTTAAATAAAGCTGGTGTTAAATGCCAAAAAAACTAAATTTATGATATTTACTTGCTCATGCTTGTCTTCTGAGTATACTCTTTTAACATTAGATGGCACATAACTAGAAAGGGTAATTTCTTACACATATCTTGGAATCTGGCTTGATGGCAAGTTGTCATTTGGAGCCCATATAGAAAGTATATTGAGAAAGCTTCATCCTAATTTTCATTTTATTTATTTATTTTTTTACTATTTAAAAAAATGCTTTCCCTTCACTGCCAGAAAGCGATTAGTACTGAGCACTTTCCTATCATTATTAGATTATGGTGACATAATATATATGCATGCATCTTCATTCCATCTAAAAAAGTTGGACGTTGTCTATAATTCTGCGTTGAGATTTGTAACTGGTGCCGCAGCAAGAACACATCACTGTAAACTATATGACATGGTGCAGTGGACATCATTGCATCTTAGAAGGAAATCTCACTGCCTACTATTTATTGCAAAGGCTTTATTGGGTAAATTACCTATGTGCCTATGTACCTATATGCAATCTGCTGACACTTCGCACTAACACTTACAGTACACGTTCATCAATAAAACTCCTTCTTCATTCTCCAATAACACGGACAGAGTTTGGCAAAACTGCTTTTTCTTTATATGCCCCACATGAGTGGAATTCATTACAAAATATCTTAAATTTGGACTCCTTACCCTGTCTAAATGTTTTCAAAAATCTTTTAAACTCAGTTCTTATACAATAATGTCATTTCATAATTTTTTCCTCCTCTCTTTTCTTGTTCATAATTTTCTAAGAAAAAAAAAATTCTGTCGTTTAGTCCGTGTTCGTAATAGCGTTTTTGGAATGTCTGTATGTTTATATGTGTTAACATTATATGTTTTATGTGT
>CM059213.1:3089855-3137355 GCA_030347435.1 Clarias fuscus
AGAAAAGACAAGATGGTGCTGAGACCGCCATGCACAGTGTTTTTCACCGCACGTATAGTGTTCTCCATTTAGGCCAAAGTTTTTTTTTTTTTTTTTTAACTTTAAGTAATTGTAAGTAAGTTATTTTGGTCTTATCTGACCAGAGCACCTTCTTCCACATGTTTGCTGTGTCCCCTACATGGCTTATCACAAACTGCAAACAGATGGCTTTCTTTCAACGCTGGCTATCTTTTTGCCACTCTTCCATAAAGGCCAGATTTGTGGAGTGCATGATTTATAGTTGTCCTGTGGACAGATTCTCTCACCTGAGCTGTGGATCTCTGCAGCTCTTCCAGAGGTACCATGGGCTTATTCCTGGCTGCTTCTCTGGTTAATACTCTCCTTGCCCGGTCTGGACAGCCATGTCTTGGTAGGTTTGCAGTTGTGCCATACTCTTTCCATTTTTTTGGATTGAACAGTGCTCCATAAGATGTTCAAAGCTTGGGATATTTTTTTTTATAACCAAACCCTGCTTTAAACTTCTCCACAACAAAGTTAAATTTCTCCCTGACCTGTCTGATGTGTTCCTTGGCTTTTATGATGCTGTTTGTTCACTAATGTTCTTTAACAAATCTCTGAGGGCTTCACCGAACGGCTGTATTTATACTGAGATTAAATTACACAAATGTCGACTCCCTTTACTAATTAGGTGACTTTCTGAAGACAATTGATTCAACTGGCTTTTAGTTAGGGATACCAGAGTAAAGGGGGCTGAATACTGAATACGCTGAATACGCTCCACTTTTCAGAATTATTATTTGTAATAAAAAAATTTTAAAAAGTTGGAAAATCATTCATCATCTTACTCCCGCTACCACTTTGTGTTGGTCTATCACATAAAATCCCAGTAAAATACGTTTGTGGCTGTAACATGACAAAATGTGGAAAAGTGAATTTGTGTTTATATTTTATCTAAGTATAAAACATACGTAAGATATTAAATATACTTGCCTTTAAACTGCTAAGACATCTTAATATGTTGATGATAGCTGAATATATTTCTTCGTAGTATTTCCTGTTATACTATTTCAGTAAATCAAATATAAAGTTAAATATTGATATTAAGTAGACTAATGTGTTAAAAAAAAAAAAAAAAAAAATTCACAAAAAAAAAAAAAAAAATTTGTCATTTGTAAGCTTGTACAAATTATGCTTTGTTTCTGTTTGAATCTACTAGTTCCAGAACTAAGTTCAAGACTACTCCAATTAAAGTCACAGTTAGCTTTGATTTGTATGTGAAATAAAATACCGAAAATGAATGCGTGAGTGATTAAAACAGATAAGTCATGTCAGTAATTGCTGATTGATATTCCTACTTCACTGGAACAGTGCATTTGTTCTGGCAAACCATGTTTCACCACACTGACGTTCCACAAGTTTCCTACACAACCCTGGGGGTCCAGACAACTGCAGTGCGGCGGCGTTGGTATTCTCGTTCCCATAGCGTTTTCACGCGGCATCAAGTGTAGCTTTTGAAAGGGACCGTCTCGGGTTACTTTGCTGTAACCCTGCTCCCTGAAAAAGCGGGAACGAGATGCTGCGCTCCAATGCCGCATTGCAGGTGTGACTGGATGTCCTTTCAGACAAAAAAATTGACCTGAGGATGTTTCCGGTTCAGACCTATTTATAACCTGCAGGTGCACCTCATCAGATGACATCACCGGATCGAAGTTACTGCGCCGCAGAGGAATTTTTCTTGGCCAACTTTACACATTATATAATTCACCTACCATTATATAATATAATACATTAATACACACCTGCCACGAGTGAAACTGGTTTTGCACGCTGGTTTAGGCAGCAGCAATTTTATTTACTTAGGCGGAATATTTCCTGCACCAGCAGGTAATTAGTTCAGAGTTATCCTGTAAATTTTTGCTGTTTTTTTACTAAACCGCGGTGTTGTGAGAAAGCACTGCATGTTGCAAATAAGACACTGACTGAAGGTTACCAAAGGACACATTTATGTACGATTCTGATATCTGAAAATGAACTGCGGCATTATCCGGACTTGCAAAGAAGTCTCTACAGAGTTTATCACAAAGAGGTACAGCAGGAAATGCTACCACTCCTCCATCTTCCAGAAAGGTCAGTCTGGAATGTTTTTTTTTTTTTTTTCACCAGGAAGTGAAACATTTCAAGATTTTCTAGTTCTAGTATCGATAGCTGGAGATGAGATTAGCTACACCGACTGTCACCTCATGCAGAGTACAGGGGTTACACAAGTACAGTACAGGTAAACATGGAGATTGGAATACAGAGCAAGCTTGGTTGAAGTTAAGTGACAGATCATAAAACAATTTGCAATATATTGTCGAAATATTTGCCACTAACACATTACATAGTTAAATAATTTTTACTGCATATGTCACAGTATGCTAGTAGCTGGGATCAGGACGCAGACTCATCCATGATCCACCGTGATACTGCATTTTAAACCATGGTGGATAAAACCATCCGTGACAATAAGATCTCGCCCCGCTGCCTATAACACAGGACTTGCATCGGGTACCATTTACTTGTCTAAGGCTGCGTCATACAACATGCGGAAAGTGGTCAAGGTGGTGAAGCAGCGCTACAGGAGGAAACGTCACGGGTTACTTTGGTGTAATCCTGTTCCCCGAAAAAGCGGGAACGAGATGCTGCGTGAAAATGCTGTGGGAACGTCCCTTTGTTCCTCCGGTTGTGAAGCAGGTGTGTATCAAACACGCCAAAGTTTGGAGCGCAGCATCTCCTTCCCGCTTTTTCAGGGAACAGGGTTATAGCAAAGTAACCTGAGGCGTTCCGTTTCAAAAGCTACACTCGATGCCGCGTGAAAACGCTATGGGAATGAGAATACCAACGCCGCATATTCATGCAGGTGTCTGGAACCCCAGGGTTGTGTAGTGTGTGCGCACAATCACCAAAGAGGTCTCAGACATAACTTTGAGATGCTGACTCGAGGACCTGCAAGCCTGGAGAAGCATGGACATCCAAACTATTAAATGTGTGCGGAGAGGACCAACCTGCAGCATCTCACACTTGCTGCAATGGGACACCTCTTGCCAGAGCAATTGATGAGGCAAGCCCCCTGGTCGAATGGGCCCTAATTCCTAGAGTCTGACCACACGCCTCGTAGGCTAGTGCAATAGCATCTCTCACTCAATGTGACAGTGTTTGTATGGTGACCATTTAGCGCCACAAATAAAGCGTTCAACTAAAGGGTGCTTTCCCCATCAGTCAGAACATGACAAGCCGAATTGGTGGCTACGTACATTCTGAGAGTACTAGGGCATAAGCCCGAGGACAACTTTTCTTGAAAAAACTCCAGCACTGAAACAATTTGGCAGTGAACTGGGCCTGCATATTTTGCCATGCACCAACTTTCAAATACACTCCATTTGAAATTCTTCTAGTGGAGGGAGCCCTAGCACTTAGAATCATTTCAATTACACTAATTACACTAGCTGGAAAAACAGCATCTCTTAATTGGTCCCCTTCAGGGGCCAGAGGTGAAGGTTCCAAAGCTCGGGACGGGGATGAAATATTGTCCCCTGCGCCTGAGACAGAAGATCTTTCCTCACTGGAATCACCCACTATGAATGGACGAGGAGAGATATTAGATCTGAGAACCACACTTTGGTCAGCCAACGGGGCACTATCAATATGAGGTGCAAGCCTTGTTGACGGACCTTTGCCAGGACTCCCAGGGGAAATGCATAAAGACCCAGTCTGGGCTTTTTATGGGCCATTGCGTGCAGACCCAGGGGAGCTGGAGGACTCCGAGGGTAATAAAGTGGACCAATGCCGAACCACAGATTTATTTCGCCCATGTTATCAGCCGTTATATGGCTGCCATGGTCGCCGCGGAGAGACATCTGTGACCTTTCGGCCTCTTTGGCGACACCGTAAACACTGTCACCATTAGGCTTCGGGAGACAAAGCTCTTTGAGCAGGACTTTGTGAGGTTTTTCCCCCGCCGTGCTCAGGAGTCAGGAACATCGACCACCCAATCCAGACCAGATCTGATCCTCTCCAGACGGTAAGCACA
The DNA here is from genome assembly GCA_030347435.1 of Clarias fuscus. Lineage (NCBI taxonomy): Eukaryota > Metazoa > Chordata > Actinopteri > Siluriformes > Clariidae > Clarias > Clarias fuscus. The sequence continues at coordinate 3,093,925 of CM059213.1, forward strand.
AAAGGAGAGTGTGGTGAGCCGAGCACCCCCCACTACTACTTTGAGTTTCCAATCCCCATGTGTCACAGCCTGTCTGGACAGCAAGTCTGCTCCCATATTCATATGCCCCGGAATGTAAATTGCCCTGAGGGACAGGAACTTGTCCTGTGTCCAAAGCAGAACTAGCTTTTTCTAGTGGCGCAAGCGCAGTCCACCCTGGCGATTTATGTACGAGACTACTGTAGTGTTGTCCACCCGCACTAGGACATGCTAGCCTCTCAAAAGCTGGAGGGAATATTTCAGAGCCATCATTTTGAGGCAATGGATGTGCCTACGCGAGAAGATGGCCTCTCCAGATCCCTTGGGCTGGACGGCCATCTAAGACCGCACCCCAGCCTGTGAGAGAAGCATCTGTCGTTAGCAACTTGCAACGACAACACAGACCTAAAGTGGGACCCAGAGTCAAAAACCGGGGTCTGAACCGCATAGGAAGAGTACAAAGCCCCTGGCGCGTAATCCTTATTTGCCTGGGGATTGGCCCTTGGACTCCTGGTGCTTAACCAGAACTGAAACGATCTTGTGTGCAGAAGGCCCAAGGGTATCACCGTGGGTGCAGCTGCCATGAGATCTAAAACACTCCGAAAGTAATGAACAATCACTTTGGGGCGGGGGTTGGTCGGTGTTAAATGTTTGGCATCCTGAAAAATGGCAGGAGAGAACCGAACACCTAACATTTCGTTGGAGACCGCTGCTTCCCAAAACACCAGTGATGGCGGAGATTGGCCAACGGCCTCCTCAGTGTGCCAGGAAGGAGTCTTCATTCCTGATTGGAATTTTTTATGCGCCCCTCCCTGGAAGGAGACTCCCCCACGTTCCTGGGCATGTAAGTCTCAGGACTTCTTTTTAGAGGAGATGATGCTCCTCAGGTCCGGCCTCTTTGAGGCGGACTGCAAAGTGCAAAAATCTCTTCAAGGGGGTGCTCGGCTCTCCTTTTGTGCTTACCGTCTGGAGAGGACCGGATCTGGTCTGGATTGGGTGGTCGACATTCCTGACTACTGAGCACGGCGGGGGAAAAACCTCACAAAGTCCTGCTCAAAGAGCTTCGTCTCCCGAAGCCTAATGGTGACAGTGTTTACGGTGTCGCCAAAGAGGCTGAAAGGTCACAGATGTCTCTCCGTGGCGACCATGGCAGCCATATAACGGCTGATAACATGGGCGAAATAAATCTGTGGTTCGGCATTGGGCCACAAATGCTCCGCCGGTGCTCAGGTCTCTCAGCAGGTCAGCCTGGTATGCCTGCAAAACGCATTGGTGTGCAGAGCAGCACCAGCCTGACCCACTGTCTGAAAAGGGTTCCCCACCAACGAAGATGTTACTCTACAAGACTTAGTGGGGAGTGTGAGCTTTTTCAGTGAAGATGAGCTCCCATAAGAGATATAGCCTACAAGCGTCTCTTCAATCTGGGGCATCATTGTACTGTATAACCTCGCGCCTTCGCATCAACAGCATTAGAATACATAGATGTTGATGGCACAAATCAATTAAAAAAAAATAATCAATTTCACGCGCTTGTGCCAGATGACCATGTAATCCCCAGGAATGAGCTGCGGCTCATGGTTTCTCTTTAAAGAACACGAGCCGAACGCGAAGCACTTTGATAGAAAGGAGATTACAGTGCTCACATTCTCCCTAGAGCCTGAGGATAGGGTGCTCTTCCCCACAAACACTTGAGGATGGAGATTGCCGTCTGAGAGAAATCTCTCACATGGGGGCACAGATCTCCTCTCAAACCCCGCGTGAGCCTGCAGGGGTAGGGTAGGGGCAGGGGTAGCTCAGTGATTAAGGTATTGGACTACGGTTCAGAAGATCCCAGGTTCAAACCTCACAACTACCAAGTTGTCCACTGTTGGGCTCTTGAGCAAGGGTCTTAACCCTCAATTGCTCAGATGTAATGAGATAAAAATGTAAGTCGCTCTGCAAAAGGGCATCTGCCAAATGCTTAGATGTAGATGCATGCTTTTTTTTTCCCTTCAACTGCCGCCGCAGTATTAAAGAACAGACTGTTTGCACACACATGCACAATGCGGTCCTTGAAGACAAAAAGACCTGAGGATGTTTCCGGGTTAGACCTATTTATAACCTGCAGGTGCACCTCATCAGATGACGTCACCTGACCGAGGTTATATAAGCCAAAGTTTGGCATGTTTGATACACACGTGCTTCACAACCAGAGGAACAAAGGGACGTTACCGTAGCATTTTAACGCAGCATCGAGTGTAGCTTTTGAAAGGAATCTAGAGACAAAGCTCCAACAGAGTGACTCTAGGAGCCTGTGGCAGGGACTAAGGACAATAACAGACTATAAATCATCAACATCCAGTATGACGAACACGGACGTGTCTCTGGCAGATGAGCTGATCACCCTCTACGCTCGCTTTGAGGCTGCAGCTAATGATGCTATAAAAGCTAGCACTACCAAGACAGACACCACAACTTCAACACAATGAAAGTGAAATCGACATCCATAAAGAGAAAGAGCCAACCTCTTGTCATGTTAGCAGTCTAGACATCACAAAGCTTTACCACATTATTTCAGGCTAAGGCATAATGTTTTGTTTTGTTTTGTTTTGTTTGGTAATATTTCTATTGTTGCTGACCTTTAAACACACCGTATTATGTAGGCGTGGATTTGGATTCTTTTCACTATGTATAGTTGGATCAAGTAACTCTGAATTAAAGCCAGACATATTATTTAAGTCATAGGACAATTCATAATCATTTGTTTGTCTAAAGGTCTTGAAATGTGTAAAGTTAAAAAACAAATTCACATTGTTTCAATGCTAAGTTTAACACTAAGGCAGAAGCACACACTTTATAACGAAATGTAACTTCCTTGTGTTTTTGTTTTTTTTACTCTACATGAAAACTCATGACAGCGTGGTGGCTTGTGGTCTGGATTTGATTCCCGCCTCAAGGTCTCTGTGCATGTTCTCCCTCTTCCCATGCTTGGTGGGCTTCCTCGAGGTACTCCGGTTTCCTCCCACAGTTCAAAGACATAGGCTAATTGCCTTTTCCAGAGACTGAATATGAGTGCGTGTACTGTATGTGTGTGTGTGTGTGTGTGTGTGCCCTGTGATGGAGTGGCACCCCTACCAGGATCTATCCTGCCTCATGCCCTAAGTCTCCTGGAATAGGCTCCAGGCCCCCCTGGATACAGGATATAGACAAGGAATAAGTGAGTGTAAACTCACTGGTCTAATGTCTAATCACACGACAGAATCTGCTAGCCATGTATACAAGGTCAATATGGTCTGTAGAAACCAGCATTAGAATGGGAAACAAATGTGATTTAAATGAATGAAGTGTGGTTGATGGCACCGGGCAGGCTGGTCTGAGTATTTCTGAAACTGCTTATGTACTGGGATTTTGCATACACACAATCTCTAGGATGTACAGAGAACGATCTGACAGCCTGAGCTCTCTAATGTTCTTGTGGCTCAATGGATACTCAAATCCGCCAAACATCTAGTTGGAAAAGCAAAACAAACAAGAAAACAGAAAATCTGGAGGAACAAAAATGAAAAGAAATGGATGTAATGGATGTTCAGGTTTTTACAAATCTTTGACATGGTAGCGTTTTTCAACTATAAAGCAAAAGAGAAAGTGGGCCAGCCTGTTAGTGCATGAGTCAGTTAGACCACAGAATTTCCCACAAACCACAGATCCAGAACCCTTCCTCTACTCGCATACGCACATAAACTTCAAACTGAGCCATTAGACTGAAATTGGCAAAATTGCTGAATCAGTTTCGGGCCAAACTCTAACTGCTTAGCTTTCAGTCATAAAATCTGTTGTTAAAATCAAATAAGTTTGCAGCTTACAGTTTTGATTTCAGATTTCAGTTTGGTCACAGATCCATGACTCAGCATTTATTGTGTTTAGTAATGAACTCATGCCCATGTAAAATGCACCCGAGGTATGCTCTCCAACCCACCCCTTTATTTATTATGGCCCAAGCACTATGACATCATCCTCATGTCTGTGAAGGACCCGATTGCTTTTCAAAGGATTACTGGGGCCCAAACACTATGACATGTCAAGTCAAGTCAATTTGATTTATATAGCGCTTTTAACAATTGACATTGTCGCAAAGCAGCTTTACACAATAAAAAGAAGTAAGTTTTTATGCAATGTGTATGAATCAAAATGACAAGATTGTCCCCGATGAGCAAGCCGAGGGCGACGGTGGCAAGGAAAAACTCCCTGAGATGGTAATAGGAAGAAACCTTGAGAGGAACCAGACTCAAAATCAGCCCTATTAAGTCATAGTGTGTGAAGGGCCCTTCTGTTCTTCTAAGGATTATTAGGGCCCAAGCATTATGTTGTCATAGTATTTGAGGGCCCCTCTTTTTCTTCTAAGGGTTTTTTTTTTTTTTTTCCAACAGCCAGGGGTTTTTGGAGGTCTTAACATGGTCAACATTGGACTCTGCAGCCATTAGCCACGGGGCCCCTCACACAAGATTTTGCTGCATACCTCATACCATTCAATTCAATTCACTTCAGTTTTATTTGTGTAGTGATTTTAACAATCGACACTGTCACAAAGCAGCTTTACACAATCGAAATAATGATTTAGGTTTGTATGAAATAAGAATGTGTACGAATCGAAATGTTAAGATTGTCCCTGAGCAAGCCGGGGACGATAGCAACAGTGGCAAGGAAAAACTCCCTGAGATGGCAGTAGGAACCAGACTCAACAGGGAACCCATCCTCATTTGGGTGATAACGGATACACACTTGCATGTATGCACACGAAACCCGGTATACACCTATACCTACTCAAATACGTAACCTCTTACTGCATTTAATACAAAGAGCTTCACTATTACAGCTTATGACTGCAGTTCTAATAGTCTGAAGAGTGGAATTGCAACAAACTGCTTCGTCTACATCAGATCAGTTCAGAGTTGGTAACCTCAACTAAGTGCGCATCATGTTAAATAAAACACAGTTCCTGTTCTACAGTTGCACTTTTGCTCATATAACACACTATTATAATAAGCAATTGGTTTATGTTCGGCAGCCCGGTGGCTTAGTGATACACTGTAGCCTTGCACCTCCAGGGTCCGGGTTTGATTCAAGCCTCGGGTCTGTGCGCATGGAGTTTGCATATTCTCCCCATGCTTAATGGGTTTCCTCTGGTTGCTTTGGTTTCCTATCACAGTCCAAAGACGTGTAGATTAGGCTAACTTGTGTTCTCAAATTGCCCAGAGTGCCCTGAGATACCCTGTGCCCGTGACCAGGATAAGTGCTATAGTGCTATAGTGAATCGAATTGCTTCACTTAATTCCTATCTTGTGAAAATAAATGTTTGCTTTATTCTTTTCTTTTTTTTTTTTTATGGCTAAAGAAATTCCTGTCCTGCAGTTATGTTTTTTTCTCTCCACACAGATAATTGCTAAGCAGAAAAATAGCTTGCCATTGTGCCTTTGTGTGTCTTTGTGCCATACTTGTCACAAAATAAGTAGTGTTTCTATAAGGAGCAACATACCTGACTAACATGAGTAAATAGAGATATCATCGTACCGGCAATTATGCTGTTAAAGCTTCTTGAAATAGTTTAGCTACTTCTGCAACTACTACTACTACTAACAACTAACTACAAATACTTTATTATTATTATTATTATTATTATTATTATTATTATTATTAATAATAATAATAATAATAATAATAATAAAATATTTGTAGTTAGTTGTTAGTAGTAGTAGTAGTTGCATAATAATAATAATAATAATAATTATTATTATTATTATTATTAATAATAATAATAATAATAATAATAATAATAATAATAAAGTATTTGTAGTTAGTTGTTAGTAGTAGTAGTAGTTGCAGAATAATAATAATAATAATAATAATAATAATAATAATAATAATTATTATTATTATTATTATTATTAATAATAATAATAATAATAATAATAATAATAATAATAATAATAATAATATTTTCTGTAAACCAGGGCGTGCCTCACTGTCCTGCTGAAACAACATTGCGTCAGCTCACTGCTTTTGTTTTGCTTTGTCTCATTTCTTTTGTTTTCACTTCAATGCGTTTTTTTTTTTTTTTCAACGACTTTATCTATCATCCAGCCCAACGCAGCTAGAAAGAAGTCATCCTATGAACTCGGAGCTTTCTCATCAACGCTATAATGTCCAAAAGCAGAGATCTAATGAGCAGCTTGTTCAGTTCAACAGTAATGAATGTGCTTTGTTTGAATAAGAACAAAATGTTTCCATCTCCTTGTTGTATATAAGCTAGGAAGTATTAAAGCAGTTCCGAACCCAACCCAGTACTAACAAGATATACTGTATCTAACGAAGTACTGTAGCTGGTGAGCATGTATTTCACATACGATTGTTTAATTCTTGTAATGTTTTTTCTCTGCTTCACCACGGTGCGTACACTACAGTTCACTGTATAGCTGAGTAATGTGTGGGCGGCACAGTGGTGTAGTGGTTAGCACTGTCACCTTGCACCTCCAGCATCCGGGTTCGAGCCCCCCCGACCGGGTTCGATTCCGTCTCCGTGTGCGTGGAGTTTGCATCTTCTCCCCGTGCTTGTTGGGTTTCCTCCGGGTACTCCGGCTTCCTCCTACGGTCCAGAGACATGTAGGTTAGGTTGACTGGCGTTCCCAAATTGGCAGCCGTTTGTGTACCCCGCCTTACACCCTAAATCTCCTGGAATAGGCTCCAGGCCCGCCGTGACCCTGAATACAGGATTAAGCGGTATAGATGATGATGAGTGTGTTATGTAGATAGTGTAATATATATATATATACTGTCCTATTTCACAGACATTAAGCGAGACATGCCTTATTCATTACCGCTAGAGTGACTGCGTCGACAGTAACGGAACGTTACCTAATTTTCTTAGCTTCAACATTATTGAAAAACCCTCTGACACATTTAAAGCACTCACAGCCGATAGATAGATAGATAGATAGATAGATAGATAGATAGATAGATAGATAGATAGATAGACTTTTTAATTCAGCACAGCTACTTACATAAACAGTAGTCAGGGTGAAGGGAGGGGGGTCAGAATGTAAATGTACATTAATACAGATTCAAAATAAGAAAAAGTGGTGTAATGTGCAAATTGTCAGTGTATGGATCTGTGTGTAAAGTGACAGTAAATAGCATAAGCCAAGATAGCATGAGTTTGTGATACTTTTTTTTATTAAAACTCAAACAACATGTGAATAACACAAATACATGAACAGCCTGATTTATTCATTGTGACACAATTGTGTTAGGTGGAGTTGTACTGCTTTGAAAAATCGCACAAAATTCACATGCAGTACATAATCCAACAAATTCAATGAAGAAAAAAAATTTTTTTTTTTTTTGCGTTTTTACCTGCTTGTGACTCGAAGAAAATGTAAACAAAATATTTTCTTTATTATCGGCTTGTTATGACTTCCTGCTTAATTCTCAAAGGAGCAAAAAAACAAAACAAAAAAAAAACAAACAAACAATGAATTTGTCTCATTTAGCTGTCAAACTGTGTACATATGTACAGCTTTGTTGTCTTTGTTGTCTTGTTTAAATATTGTTTCCAATAGCACTCCATGGCACAACTTGTTGACTCATGGGAAGAAAAAGAAAAAAATCCCACAACCCACATCAAGTCCCAATAAAAGTCACTCTTAACACTAAGGACAAAGCGAGACTGTTTGTAAATGATTAAACAATCAATTAGAAAACATGTAGAGGCTCATTTCAGTTTTTATCTCGTTTAACAGGTATTCAAACAGCCTCAGGGGGAAAATCTATGTGACAAGTTGCAAAGTGAAAACCTGTCTAGGAAACCTGTCAAACATGGGATTAACACAACATCACAAATCTGTCATTGTCTTGCAGATAAGATTTTAAACCTGTCGTCTATTTCTGTATAGAGTGGCCATGTCTGACACGTACATCGAGTTTCCATTTTCACACAATACGATAATGCAGTGTTGATGGAATTATTGGAACAGGTGACGTTAAAAGCTTTTGACACGGGTTTGAATTTGCTTTCAATATTCTAGGACTTTTTGTCTTTCTTCTTTTCAACACTACGAAATGACACCCATGGCATTAGGTCATTAAGTACCAACAGCAAAAGTCAGGTGTTATTTTAAGACATGAGGGTCCGCTGTTCTTGAATCCATCGAGCTCCATGATGAAACCGTCTCTCATGAAGACCTTCCCAATAAATCAAGACCAAACCTCACAGTAGCTCTGCTGCAGAGGAGAAGTTCATTTAGAGTCACCAGCCCCAGAAATCACCAATTAACCTCAACGAGCACCACAGATTAGAGCCGTTATGAAGGATTTACAGAGCAACTGTTTGAAGGAGCTTTTGACGTATTTTGGACGCCTTCGGCATCGTTTTACAGTGAAGAAAGAAATCAAAAATCAGGAAGGACCATGGTGTCCAAACTTTTGACGGGTAGTGTAAATACAGTATAAGGTATTGCTTTTTAAATTGGAATTCACCGTGTTGCTATTTTAATATGGACCACTGGAGGAAAAAAAAAAAAATCCGAATTTAAATATTTGGCAGCCCCTTGGCTCAGATGAATGACCAAATTGAATCAGATGAACGACCAAATTGTCTTCCTTTTACTGCCAATCATTTGTAATAGACCAGAAACATGGACGCTGCTTAAACCAGAGCTGAAACCAAGACTGTTCAATGCTGCCTGCATCGTCATACTGTAGCTTCATTTAATTTACGACCGCATGGAGGAACAACCAGAGAACAATCCAAGCTCAGAATGGCTATAGTGGGTTGGACACGGCTGCTGAATGACTTGGGTACCATACCAGCTTTTTGGCATCGACGTCTAACAAAAGGCGGAAGCTGCAAAAATCTGATCCAAAGAAGCTGCCTTTTCCAAACTAACGATGGACAAACACGTTCAAAATCCCCTCCCCAGCTAGGAATGAAAGGAAACGACAAAAATCCAAGAACAAGATTTAAAATGACACATTTCAGTAAAGCGATGCTGCAGTATCATCCTACAGCACAAGCATGCTACGGTCATGTGACCTTCAAGTGCACCCTGTGTGACCACACCTCTTACAGTAGGAGATCTCGAGAGAATGATGGTTAATCAGTTTGTTATCAGCTATCAGCGTTAGCGAGCATGCAAACGTCCTGAAGACACGCCCATCTTGGGATGTTTGTTATATCACTTTACTGTGAAATTTACTCAAAGCTCACTCTGGTAATCCCTTTGGTTTTGTGCTGATTTAGCAGCTCTATATAGTATCTCGTATTCGTTCATATGAAACCGGAACTGCTCGCTACACTCCAAACCACGAGATGCTAAAATACCAGCAGCGTCAGCATGATGCGCAAATTACTAGCTCTGACCGTTCCTCAATTTAAAATGCCGTTCATGACTTTTTCCTCCTGAGTATCTGCTCATGACACGTCCGTACAAATATCGCACCGTGTTAGATGATGCCCAGGGTAGGCTAGACTTGGGTATCATGTATCTGTAATTATCAGGGGAATTTCCTGCACACAATGACGCAAGTGTCGGAATGCAGGTCTGACTGGATGCGCTGATGAAATAATAACCTCTCTTCCAGTTAAGTATGGTCTACAATTGCATGTGGATGAAGTAATAATGATAGTTTTTAATTATCTAGTGGCTTTAGACCAATTGGCAAACGTTTATTCGAACACCCGGATTGGAACGCCTGCACACGGACACAGCTATCTCACTAGCCAACAGCGAAACGCGTCAAATCATGAAGACACAGGTCAAAATATTTGAGCAATGTTATTGAGAAGAATAAGTGTGATCAATCTGGGTCGAATTGTGACGTTGTCGATGGTACCAGTTGGGCCGGTTCAAGTATTTTAGAAACTGCTGATCTTCGGGAATTCCCGCGCACAACAGTCTTTACAAAGAATTGTGTAATAAACAAAAAACATGATGTGAGTGGCAGTTCCATGGGTGGAAACGCCTGTTTTGATAATAAAGGCGAGAGCAAAACAACTGGGCTGATTCAGGTTACCGGGAAGGGAAAACAACCATTCTTTACAAACGGGCTTTGCATCAAAGCATCTCTGAGTGCACAGAGCATGAAACATTGTGATGATGTATTTGTTACAACTGGACAAGATCACGTCGGGTTTCAGTTCTTGGCAGACTGGGGGGGGTGAAGGGGGATTGGGGGGGGGGGGGGGGTGGAGGTGGGGGTTATACCTTTAGAACATGTTCAGGTGCTCCTGTTAAAGTAGATAGTGAGTGTACAGTATGTACTTATTTGCATGTACAGAATTTTCATGCATACAGAAGGGAGGGATGTGATAAATAATAATAATAATAATAATAATAATAATAATAATAATAATAATAATAATAATAATATGTGGCAGTGGAATTTAATTCATATTCTGGATTAGTGTTAGTTTCCATCATTGATGCTAAAAGAGTTTGTAGAAATGGTTAAAAGGTTAAAGCTAAAAATAATCTGCTGATCTTTGATGTAATCAGTATTATTATTATTATTATTATTATTATTATTATTATTACTATTATTATTATTATTTCAGGTTGAAGCCCACGTACATGTCTGTCTGTCCTTCTGTATGGCAGAACTCTCTGTCTAACTTATTATTACAAAGAAATCATTTGTTTAATATTGAGTATTGTCTCGTTTACACTGAGTTGTACTTCTTTCATCATCAGCCGAATACATTCCCTGTTCGGTATTGGAGGGTGAATCACAGATGAGGAATCCAAAAAGTCGATCTGATAAAGATCTGCAAGTTCTGTCTTAAAACGACTCCGGCGCAATAAAATTTACTTGATTTAATTTTTATTTATTTATTTTTCGTTTTTTTTTTTCACATACACAACCAACCACACACGGGATGATATGCAGTCAAATGCTTACATGATTGTTTGTGACCTAAAACGAAAAGGAAATGAGAGCAGCGAAATGGATATAGAATATAAAATCGACAATATATCAAAGATTTCTTACAGTAAACTAAAAAACAAAAAACACTTAAAATATGAACTTATCCCAGTAAAAATATGAACAGTTTAGTCTTTCTAATGAATATCTATTTAATATACAAATATAATATCTATTACATCTGTTACAGGTGTTTGCAAGCATTGAGCAAGTAGATTTGTAAAGCCGGCACATAACTGTCCATGACATCGCTTTTACTCGACAGTCTGATTTCACTTAGGGTGCAGGTTAAACTTCAGGCAGACATCCAAGTACCGCAAGAGTTTCATAAAATTCTGTCCAGACAGTTCTGTGTGATGCTGCGACAAAATCTGGCTGCACAGACTTTTTAGACTGGCTTCAGGTCTTCCAGTGTTTGAAATGTAAAGGTTGATCGTCAGGGCGAGTTCTGACCAACGTACGGACAACACCTTTCGTTTATTTATATAGAAAAAACAAAACAAATTATTAATAAACTAAACATCGTAGTGGTAAAAAGTAAGAAATAATAATAATTTGTATTCAGCCTAATTGAATTGCATACCATAATAATACATTATAATACTGTACCTACCCTTTGCAATCGAGACTTATGCTTATTCTACCTCGTTGTATGTTTGTATGCATTTTTGTTCACTGTTAACATGATTAGTTGTTGCTCAGTGGTTAAGGCACTTGACTACCAGCCAGAAGGTCCAAGGTTCGAACTCTAGCGTTGCCAAGTTGCTGCCGCTGGCCCTTAACACAGTGCTCTTCACCCTCACCTGCTCAAACGCATAACGAGGTAGAATAAGCATAAGTCTCGATTGTTTCACGTCACTGCGTACTTGACCATATAGCAGCCATAAAAACACATCTTCTACTACACCGTCTAATTCGAGCTCTAGACCATGCTCTGGTCTAAATGTGTGTGTGTTGTTTATTTCACGCATCTGTTTAGTGCATTATAACACAATAAAGCAATCCGTTGAGCTGGCATGAGAAATAGAAATGTGTTTTTGGTGAATTGCATCATTGCTGAGTCAGCACACACACACACACACACACACACACATACACATACACATACACAGGGTGTGTGTGGGTTGAATCAAATTGCTGGCAGCCTGACAAACCTGTGGGTGAAAGTAGCCCAGCCTCCGCACCTGCAGGAACAATACATCATACAGGAAATGCCAAGTGGGTGTGTACCGGTGTAAGCAGAGGCAGGTGTGTGTTTAAGCACGCCGAGGTTTTATTTTGCTTCTACACTTGTGGCTGTCAAGCAGGAACTGATGATATTTTTTGACTTCAGAGTCGTGACGCATTTGTCGTAGACTTGTCCAATTTAAAATCACGTCCTTACCTTGTTTTCAGAAATTCCTCTATGCAGTGCTGTGTCCTGCACTGACCATGGTGACCTTTTCATGATGGTGCAACACTCACATGGAACTTGATGGAACAGAATTGTTGTATAATCCATATCTGTGTACCAAAATCCAACAAACCCACTAAGCTGTCTCTCTGCAGGATTCGTTTTTTTTTTTTTTGTTTTTGTTTTTTTACAAGTATGTATTCAGTATTGTTATTGGTGGACGTGCAAAGTAAGTGTCATCTGTTTGTTTCTCCTGACATAAAGTGCAAAGGGTCCCTTGAAAGAACCTCATTGTAGTGGGTGTCTTGAGAATGACATTTTTTTTGTTGTTGTTGTTGAATTCGACTGAAACGCAGTTCGTGCCTCAAAGTTCTGGTTCAAATTTTTGTTTTTTTGTTTTTTTAATTAAAAAAAGTATTCATTTTGACACTCCAACTCTAAAAAACAAAGGAGTGACCAGAATACCAGACCAGAATTGGATTTCATTTATGTTTATGGTACCTCAGAGTGCAGTCTTGACATTGGCACAAAGTTCTGCCAGAAAGGTCGGGAAAACGCCTGAGAACGTGTGTTTTTTTTTTTTTTTTTAAACAGATTTGAAAGCTCTCGCTTAAATTGCATAATAATTGGAATCACATGTTCGTGAGTCATATTAGGAATGTCTGACTCTTTTGCGACCAAGAAACGGCTTGAAAAATTACAGGCTGGTCTTCTGACATGGACCTGGCAAGGTGCCATATTTAAACTGGTGTCTGGTTTTATGGGAAGTAACGGACATGGTAGGCGGCACGGTGGTGTCGCGGTCAGCACTGTCGCCTTGCACCGCCAGGGTCCGGGTTCAATCCCCGTCTCTGTGGGCATGGAGTTTGCGTGTTCTCCCCGTGCTTGGTGGGTTTCCTCCGGGTGCTCCGGTTTCCTCCCACAGTCCAGAGACATGTAGGTTAATTGGCGTTCACAAATTGCCCATAGTGTGTGAATGAGTGAGTGAGTGTGTGTGTGTGTGTGTGTGTGTGTCTGTGCCCTGTGATGGATTGGCACCCTGTCCAGGGTGTACCCTGCCATGTCTCCTGGGACAGGCTCCAGGCCCCCCGTGATCCTGAATACAGGATTAAGTGGTATAGATGATGAGTGAGTGAGTGAGTGAGTAATGGACATGGTGTGGCACTCATCATGGATGTGTTTTTCAACTTGCAGTCTGGATAAACAGAGCTCAAGTTGTTTAATTTAAAGAATGTGTCAGACGTGGGATGTGTACATGATAAAGTGCTTTATTAGTACTGTATGGCTTGGTGTCCTTGGTGTAGCTCCGGGAAACCCGTCGCAGGTGGGTGTTGCTAAAGGAATGTGATACCGAGGTCATTATTGCCCTCATTGTAGTTAGTGAATTTATTACCTGACTTTTGGCAGGGGACGGTAGACTGGATCCAGTGTCACTGATGGGCTTTATCTGATGAGGAAATTCCTTTGGCAGAGGACAGATCATAGTGCCCTTCCCTTTCTCTCTCTTTGCCTCACCCACCCTGGTCATAATTCACTCACTCGTCATCTATACAGTAGCGCTTTATCCTGTATTCAGGGCCACAGGGACCTGGAGCCTATCACAGGAGGCTTAGGGTACGAGGCAGGGTGCCAAACCTAACCTACCAACTAACCTAACCTATATGTCTTTGGACTGTGGGAGGAAACCCGGAGCACACGGAGGAAACCCACCAAGCACAGGGGGAGAACATGCTAACTCCATGCACACAGAGACGGGAATCGAACCCGGGACCCTGGAGGTGCAAGACGACAGCGCTAAGCACGACACCTTAACCGTACCGCCTCTCCATAATTCAATTCAATTTTACTTGTATAGCACTTTTAACAATGGGCATTGTCTCAAAAACAAAAACTAGTTAATTATGGAAATGTGTATCAGATATGAGAAAAATGTGTGTATACTGTATCATAATCATAATGATCAGATGTAGCCGAGGGCGACACCAATGGAGGCAAGGAAAAAAACTCCTTAGGACGGCAATAGGAAGGAACCTTGAGAGGGACCAGAGTCAACAGGGAACCCATCCTCATCTGGGTGATGACGGATAGCCGGGATTGATCTGCAGCCATACTGTGTGTTAGACAGCCTTTTTTAATAAGATGCCGAAGTTCAGCTCGGCACCGGGATGAGTCGGACAGGTGCAGAGGGCACAGGGGGTCTGGATCACTGGGAGCTCGGGAGCAGTGTATTTAGCTCCTAACCATCATGAAGCAGAATCCAGCTGGAGGTGGTTCTTTTATGGATACGTCAGGAACCTTGCATGGTTGGGCCTCTGTGTACTGGGGCTGGCAAAATCTCAAGTTGGTAGAAAAAAAAAGAAGAAAAAAAAACAGGTGGAAAAGAATTAGCATAGCTGCCGTTCAATATATTAGCAGCACTACAGTAGATGAGCGGCGTGTGCATTTAAATGTACTGGGGTAACTTCCGTTCACACCACGCACAGGGATTACGTTAGGGTCATGTTATACTTTCCCATAACAGCATGGGGGGGGGGGGGGGGGTGTTGGGTGAGAGGGGTAAGTTAAGCCAGGAATTTCCCCCTGTCTGGAAATTGTCTAATCAGTGTCGCTCTCTTGCAGTAAGAAGTGCAATCGTGAAGACAAGAACCAGGGAGAGAGAGAGAGAGAGAGAGGAAGCTGCGCATCCCAGCACAGACTGCACTCACTCATTCACACCCTATGGGCCAATTCGCATGTCCGTGGACTGTGGGAGGAAACTGGAAGCCCACCAAGCATGGGGAAATCATGCACACGCGCACACACGGACCCGAGACGGGAATTGAACCTGGAGGGGCGTGTGTGTTGTGTGTGTGTGTGTGTGTGTGTGTGTGTTAGTTTAATTCAAATATCTGAAAAGATCAAATAAAATAAAAAAACCCGTCTTGAACCTCGCGCCTTTACCACATTATTCCTCCAATCACACCATGCCTCAATGTGTTTTATTTGCAGAGTACTACATTAAGTTCAAGTTGATTAATTAAGCATGCATGACTGTCATTAAACTTTGTGGAATGTCCAAGAAACAAGTTCCCGTTACCACTTACTGTATGTTACAGCTGCTGTAATATGCTGTTCTCTTAAAGTTAAAACAAAAAAAAAACAAAAAAAAAGATTTGAAGGGGGAAAAAAACAGCAGTTTTTCTTCCAGGGAATTTGCGAAAGGAAGACGTCAGAAATCTGACAGGGCGTTCTCACATGAGGGCCTTGGGATCGTTTCTGAGAACACTTGACCCCAAAGTCGTTCCAAGACTCAGAAACCTGACCAAGTCCACTGGAAAGGTTTTTTTGAGCATGATAGCGCATCCTCAGGCACAGATAGAATCAGATATAGTAACGGGGGGACTATAGTGATGGGGAAAATGACATACACAGCTGAAGCTGATAAAGGAGGAAGTCAGACGAGAGCGCTGATATTGACATTTTTTTTTCTTCTTCTGAAAATCAATCATTTTAGACATTGACTTCTCGTTCTCTTCTTCTCATTTTGTGCAATGGAAACCCACGCAGACGAACCACAGTAGGTGCTTAATGGCACATGCTGTATCAGAGGGTGAGAATACACAAATGTTTACGAGTACAGGGAATAATATTAATGATATTACGTCGGGGGGTTGGCGGGGGAGGGGGGATGGGGTGTTGCAATCGTACCTGAACAAATCAATCATGCCCCATGTGGAAGTTCCCAAAGGTACACCTTTGACACTGGAGACTCATTCCATACATGCTACCTACTGTACTGTACAGTCTCCTTGGGTGTATATACGATTTTTTTTTTTTTTTTTTTTTTTTTTTACATGATGTTGTGTTTCTGCTGGACAATCCTCATAAATGGAATGGTTTTCACAACAACCACTAGAGCAACTGTGTATTCTACTTGTTTTGTGGACAAAGTGGTTACTTTTTACCTAGAAGTCCTAGCTATTGTTTACCAATCGGATTCACGCCTTATCACATCGCTCAAAGTTCAATCTAAATCAACATTCTGCGACGTGTTTTGTCACCGACCGCAAACCTCTGTACGAGACACTACTCCGCTTGTCAGGCATGGAACAGAAGAAACCCAGTAACCCTCCACACAAGTCTGACTGAGACATCTGATTCATGGTTCGCAAAACAATCAGGGTGTAAGGAACCCCAGCCTGAGGCTGACAGGCCCATTGCCCGGTTTGCTGTCTGTTTTAAAGTGATTGCCATTAAAAGGGATGAACTGAAAGCACATCAGTCTCAAAAGGTTGGAAAAACTGTACCCAACAACCACAACGCTTCACTAAGGTCCTGTGGTATAGAGACGAATTTAAAGGCTCCGACTCATTGACCCTAAGACTTCATGTTCTGACCTTAAAAATGATCCAAATAAATGATTATATTGTTTTGCATGAAGCACTGCGAGCTTAGTAAACAAGATAATCCGATCCATTTCCAGCTGTGGATGCTCATCGCCTGGCAGTTAGACCCAGTCAAGAAAGAACAGCGTCTGACTAAATGCACCAGACTTTCTGGTGAAGCAAAGTGAAACTTGGCATCTGTATAATTGCAGCAATGAGCTGAGTAATCCGGTCTCAGACTCTGACTCTACAGGCAACCATAAGTAATGGATTGAATTTGGAAGGAGAAAAAAATAATGATAATAATAAGCCGTTGCATTTTTTATTATGATTCACCTTAATCACCTAGACACCACCTGACCAGTATAATCCTGCGCATAGGTCTTAATCTCCCCTTCATTTCTTTATATTAAATCCAATGATGTACATCGAATTAAAGAAATGAGAACAAACGTTTCCTGTGACAGGTTGCAAAGTGCCTAAAGATAAATTTTACAAAGTGTCCGTTTATGTAACTGCCTCAGCAGCGGCCTCGTTTCCCCTCTCGTCTGTTCCAACCCCTCAGCATTCAGCACCAGCAGTACAGTACACTAATCACCTCCTGATCATCTCTCATCATCTGCACCTGTTTCCCACCAGGCTCAGGACTTCAGTTAGATTTTCTTTTTCTTTTTTTTATGATCCATAGGTCAGTGTGTGGTTTAACAAACGAAAACATTCCTCGATAACTGGACTTAAAATGAGAGACAAAAAGTCCTTCAGGAAGCCTGGAGAAACATTCCTCAAGACTAGAGTAAACATAAGAAAATCTGTCTCTTTGGAAGCAAAATATGAAGAAAAGAAAAGAAAAAAATAACAGTTTCCCCTAATGTGTGGCCGAGGTGGCTAAGGAGCTAGGTTGTGGATTTGAGAATCTGAGGATCTGCTGTTGGCGGGTTGCCACGCCCCACACCGCCCAGCCCCTGGGTGCAGTGCCGGCCCCAAGACCAATAATGGGAGGGTTGTATCAGTAAGAGCATCTGGTGTAAAACCTGTGCCAAGCTGTTTGCGGATCGGTGGGTCCCCCGTGGCCACCACTTGCCAGAAGCAACAGAAAGAAAGTTGTTGTTTTTTTTTGTTGCTGTTTTTTTTGTTTGTTTGTTTTTTTTTACACAAACTGATATTTGTTGTATCAAAAGCAAAAAGAAACAGAATTTGGAGGATTTCCTGACAAAGATGTAGAGTTTAAACAGCACTATACTGGTAATGAGCAAGTAGTATATATATATATATTTTTTTTATTCAATCGATCCATGGAACAGTTTTATTTTATTTTGTTTGACAATAATGATCTGAGTATGCAAATACTGATGATAAATACTTCAGCTGATACAGCAGGATCACCTATTTGTTTCGGACGGGAGTAACTGTTAGATCTGTGTATTGTACATAACAAGGCAGTTAAATCAATGGAGCACTCGTTTGTTCAGGGATTTTTGACCTGACAGTTCACGTGTCTACCAACTGAAGGTGCAACTCAATGGTCAGCAGCACCAAGCAATTAGAGGAAAAATAAAGTAAAAAGGTAACACTCCTATATACAGAATAGTAAACACCTATTATAAAAAAAAAAAATAAGCTGAGTATGCTGCAGGTTTTTGGAAATAAAAGACTAAAGCATTTTAGCACTGATGAGGTACCTGATGATTGGTTCTGACACGAAGAAAAAAAAAAAAAACAGAAAAAAAAACAGAGAACATACAGCAAGGTGAGGAATTGGACCTGGGAAGAGACGTGATGGAGCTGGATCAGTGTCAGGATAGAAAAGAAACCAATGGGCAACTGTTGCTGCTTTATGCTCTGGTCATTGGCCAAGCTGGCTCACTGATGGGTCTTTTATAGTTAATAAGCAGAATCGCTGCCTGCCACATGATAGACACGAGTTTCCTAGTTTCCTAGTAAGTTCACAAACCCAGCCACTGGTGTGGTGTAAGTCAGTGCACTCATAATGCTGATGGCAGCACCACCAGGCTGCCGCCGTGCTGTAGGGGAGCTCTCTTTAGAGCATAGGGAAGCTGGGAAACCCACATGAGTGATGAGACAGGAAGGCGTCTTCAGTGCATCTTCAGTGGGCCAGGTTAGAGTGGGTCTAAGATGTCCTGGACAGAGTCAAGGACCAGGGTACGTCCAACACGATAACCTTCCTTTTCTACCTCTTCCTCAAGTGACACTAGTGAGTCCAGCCCTTTGGCCTCTACTTCTGACATTCCTAGAGAGAAGCTGTCAGTGTACAAGCACACCTCTTCACCCAATACACTATCTACAGACTAACCAGCCGCCCTGAACCCATCCTTCCTCAAAAAAAAAAAAAAAAAAAAAATGCCACAGATTGGTTGCAGTATCCCTGCAACAGCTCAGCCCACCTCCAGTGCTCCTGGATATACTCTCTGTCGAGCCACAGATCGCTTTGGAGCTCTACTGTAAAACCATTTGCTCTTACTCCAGGAGGATCTGATCGAGGTACTGTACTGTATATGCTGCATCTTCTTTTTGATCTTGTGTTCTATCAGGAATTAGAAAATGGTGCAGAATCTTTTTTTTTTCCCACTGTGGCAGAGTCAATAAGCAGAGCACACTGATACTAATGCAAGCTAGAGCTAAAGTATGCTTAGCATCAACAACAAAAAAAAAAAATGCTAACTTAAAATCCCGGAACTAAAAACACCCATCGGTGAGGAATTAAACACAAACCATATCAGCATTTTTAGTGGCATGTGACCACTGGTGCCTGCTTTAAAATGGAGTCCAGTGCATATCTCTTATTTATGAATGCATAAATGTTTTGTTTATAGTTTTGTTCTTTTACAATGAAAGGATATTAACATACAAAAAAAGATTGATTGTTTATTATTATTTCATTATTATTGTTGTTGTTGTTGTTGCTGCTGTTATTATTATTATTATTATTATTATTATTATTATTAAATATTGAATATTGTTATTTCTCCAAAGTGTAATTCAAGAATGTGCTTCTTTTTGTACTTCTTTTTCCGGTTCTGGTTGCTGTGATGACATAATGTTGTGCGAACGTTACATTGGATGTTTGTTCCCATTAATAGTTTGTTATTATTATTATTATTCCCTTCATAGTTGTTTATGTACTGTAAGCCAAGTCTGATGCCTTTCTCCAGCTTACTTAAAAGAGCTTCACAAGTGTTCTAAATATACAATCAACACAGTTTGAGTTTATTTTTAGGCACTCTTGCTGACAGTAGACAGAAAAAAATAGTGGCTCAGGCATTATAGCAGACTTGCCAAATGTTGGTCATAATGCAGAAATAATTGTGCAAGTAGACCTTTCTATAAATACAATCTTTTCCACAAGTGTTACTGATTTCCAGTGCAGAGTCAGTTAATGATTCGTTGATTGGTAGATTGGTTGAATCGGAATCATAAACAGTCAAATTAAAATTTTATTTGTCATGTATGATATGGAGTGAAATGCTTTAACAACTGTCTAATATATATACACACACATATACACACACGTGGACAAAATTGTTGGTACCCTTCGGTCAATGAAAGAAAAACTCACAATGGTCACAGAAATAACTTTAATCTGACAAAAGTAATAATAAATAAGAATTCTATGAATGTTAGCCAATGAAAGTCAGACATTGCTTTTCAACCATGCTTCAACGGAATGATAAAAAAAATGAACTCATGGAACAGGCCTGGACAAAAATGATGGTACCCCTAACTTAACAGTTTGTTGCACAACCTTTTGAGGCAATCACTGCAATCAAACGATTCCTGTAACTGTCAATGAGACTTCTGCACCTCTCTGCAGGTATTTTAGCCCACTCCTCATGAGCAAGCTGCTCCAGATGTTTCCGGTTTGAAGGGTGCCTTTTCCAGACCGCATGTTTCAGCTCCTTCCAAAGATGCTCAATAGGATTGAGGTCAGGGCTCATAGAAGGCCACTTTAGAATAGTCCAATGTTTTCCTCTTAGCCATTCTTGGGTGTTTTTAGCTGTGTGTTTTGGGTCATTGTCCTGTTGCAAGACCCATGACCTGCGACTGAGACCCAGCTTTCTGACACTGGCCAGCACATTTCTCTCTAGAATCCCTTGATAGTCTTGAGATTTCATTGTACCCTGCACAGATTCAAGACACCCTGTGCCAGATGCAGCAAAGCAGCCCCAGAACATAACAGAGCCTCCTCCATGTTTCACAGTAGGGACAGTGATCTTTTTTTCATATGCTTCATTTTTCCATCTGTGAACATAGAGCTGATGTGCCTTGGCAAAAAGTTCCATTTTTGTCTCATCTGTCCATAGGACATTCTCCCAGAAGCTTTGTGGCTTGTCAACATGTAGTTTGGCATATTCCAGTCTGGCTTTTTTATGATTTGTTTTCAACAATGGTGTCCTCCTTGGTCGTCTCCCATGTAGTCCACTTTGGCTCAAACAACGACGGATGGTGCGATCCGACACTGATGTTCCTTGAGCATGAAGTTCACCTTGGATCTCTTTAGAAGTCTTTCTGGGCTCTTTTGTTACCATTCGGATTATCCGTCTCTTTGATTTGTCATCAATTTTCCTCCTGCGGCCACATCCAGGGAGGTTGGCTACAGTCCCATGGATCTTAAATTTCTGAATAATATGTGCAACTGTAGTCACAGGAGCATCTAGCTGCTTGGAGATGGTCTTATAACCTTTACCTTTAACATGCTTGTCTATAATTTTCTTTCGACTCTCCTGAGACAACTCTTTCCTTCGCTTCCTCTGGTCCATGTTGAGTGTGGTACATACCATGTCACCAAACAACACAGTGACTACCTGGAGCCCTATATATAGGCCCACTGACTGATTACAAGATTGTAGACACCTGTGATGCTAATTAGTGGACACACCTTGAATTAACATGTCCCTTTGGTCACATTATTTTCAGTATTTTCTAGGGGTACCATCATTTTTGTCCAGGCCTGTTCCATGAGTTTATTTTTTTAAATAATTCTGTTGAAGCATGGTTGAAAAGCAATGTCTGACTTTCATTGGTTAACATTCATAGAATTTTTTTAAATTATTACTTTTGTCAGATTAAAGTTATTTATGTGACCATTGTGAGTTTTTCTTTCATTGACTGAAGGGTACCAACAATTTTGTCCACGTGTATATATATATATATATATATATATATATATATATATATATATATATATATCAATGATTTAGGATCACAGCAGTGCCCATGTGCAGATCATCAGGATCTATGTGCAATCAAATAAAGCACCACTTTAGCTTTAAATGAATGTTTACACCAATCAGCTATAGGATTAACATGAACATAGGATCATATTCATCCAAGGCTTAACTACGTTGTCCCATAGTAATCAAATGCCAGCAAGTCTGGTCCAATCCCACAAAAAAAGGCAAAATAATAGGGTATCATGCATCACATTCCAACCTGATTGAGCACCCATGGAATGCGATAAACAAGTCTTGAACAAAACAAGTCTGATCCATGGAGTCCCCACCTTGCTAGATATAGTACTTAAAGGATCTACTCTTAACACCACAGCACATTTTCAGAGGTGCCGCGAATCCAGAGCCGCTCTGGCTGCCCAAGAGTAAACCGAGACCTGTGTGGCTTTGACGTTAATAGTTTTAATACCATGGCAGACCAAGGAGAGGCCGGAAAACATCGAGCCGGGCTGTAATTATTATCCAGTTTCGCACCTTAATCACTTTTAGACTTACTGAAATATGTGATAATTTGGTTTTTTGAGGTCAATCTTAAGAATATGACTCAGTTACAAAGGAATTCTGTGCGGCATGGACTTTGGGGCTGGGATTATATTTTAATCACAGAGCAGTGTTGCGGCTTTTGCCAGCGCAGTAGTTTTGTTCAGGTCCAGAAGGTGTGAAAGAGTGTACTGTATGCACTGTAGCATGAAGCGCTCGACTCTGTTTATTCCCTCGTTCCGGTGCCAAGTGGCTCAACACGACTCGGACTAGTGCTTACTTAAAATGAATTCACCTCTTCACTCACCGCCAATATATTCAACCTTTTTTGTTTTTTGTTTTTTTAACCTTTCTGACTGAACTTTCTGTACTGAGTTGGGTTTAATCCAAACCTAAAGTCTATTAATCACTGGAAATTAGTCACTATTAGTCACTGGAAAATGTAGGAACAGAAAGCTCCATTGTGTAGTACAGAATACATTCCTTTGCAAAAAACCTTCACAATTTGGCAAAAAAAGACATAAACCTCAATCTAGTCTTAATATTCTGGAATCTGAAGTTGTAGTTGCATAAAACTAGCTTCCTTATTCCAGTTAAGGGGGGGGGAAATGGTCACTATGGAAACTTTCCTGCAATCAATGTTGGTGGAAATAATCTAATCCGTCCGTGTCTGGTTTCACTTCATGGCTAATCATGTGCTGAGTTTTTATATGCTGATTTTCTGCCAGCACAGGTTAAATTTTACACCATGTCTATTGCGTTATCCATGGCTCATTTTTAAACAGACCGATGCAACGAAATTGTTTTTGAAAAATGCCGGATAATCATTTTAAATGGCGGAATTTTTTTTTTTTTCAGTGATTAAGACTTTGGAATAAAGATCAGAAGGTTATAAACTCAAACCCCAGCACCAGCGAGATGCTTCAGTTGGGCCCTTGAGCAAGACACCTAAACCTCAACTGCTCAACTGTGAGTTGCTCTGGATGAGGGTGTTCGCCAAATAGCGTTAATAATTAGACCATTGTCAAATGCTTTGTTATTGTTTTGTTTTGTTTTTCACAAAAAAAAATTATTTTACAGACTGAGTATGCTCAACAGTATGCTTAATTCTTGTCTATATCAGTACCGAAATCTGCTGCGTGATGAAACGTGCCTTTGTGACTTCATGTTATTTTGTTCCCATGCTTTGCTAGCAATTAACTGCTCATGCTGAGTTTTATATGCTCAGTAAAAAGATGCCATGTGTCCCATCTCAACTCTGGTTCAACTCTAATTCTGATATCCTGACCTCACAAAGTTACTGTAAGAAGTTTCATCTGTGGTTAATTGTGTTTCAGAAAGATGCTGAAGAAGACCAATGATGAGACAAAGGAGTAACATGCTTTAGATTTTTCTTGATAATTGAAGTTTGCACATGATACTGTATGGATTCTAACTTTTGTTAAAAAGCACTGGTTTTGTAACTTTTAAGGATTTGACATGGGAAACATCGGACCCGGAATATATATAAAATAAAATAAAAACACTTCAGTGTTTATATATATAATTATTATGCTATTATTATAATATTCGATTCTTATGGAGCCTTATTTTATAACGCTAGCTCAACACACAAACACATAAACCAAGGATGTGAGTTGAACCCCGAACCCTAGAAGTACCAGGCGGCGCTGCTGTGCAATGTGAGCTGGTTGAAGCATAGTGCTAAAACATTGACCAGAACATCTTGATGAATGTACAGTAACTTTACCAGTGATGATGTTAAAGCAAAGAGAGGGAAAGAATGATGGGAAGAAATCTTCATTCAACACCACTTAAGCCTGGGGAAAGTTCTTACTTTCAAGTGAAAACATCAAAGCTTTGATATAATTAAAAGAGTAAGGATTATGATCGTCATGGAATACATGCGTCTGTGACAAGCAGATGCCAAGAAAGACCAGAAAAACCAAGAGTGCGAGAACTGTTTTGAAGTGGTGCTTTCTTTCTTTCTTCTTTTTTTTTTTTTTTTTTAACTGAAGCACATGATCAGGTTCCAAGCCTGAAGATTTTTGGAGCGAAATGAAACACATTTAAGACTCGTACCCTTATAAGCTTCCTGTAAATGTTGTTTGGACTGTGTTTGCTAACTTGAAAGCCACTGGAAATGATGCAGCTGGCCAATTTGTTTGAGTTTCTGGAGAACACTCAAAAAGCGCTTATGGGGCATGCAGCTGCGGAACAGCACAAGTCCAAGTGGACATCGTTGCCAGTTTTGAATTTGAAATCGCCGGAGGGCACACGCAAAAATGTGACACACAGACAACCGCAAAACATAATGCCTCCAGCTACAGCTGTCACATTAAACAGGGGAATCAAAAAGACAGAGAGCTTGAAATATGAAGATAGAGAACGATACTGAAGTAGAGAAAGAGTGCAGTCAGGTGGATACCCTGTAGGTGGATAACCTAAAGACTGTTTACGTTAAAGGGCGTCCATGACATGGGATCTCAGGAAATTTGGATATGGACCAAAAAAATAATAAAATTGCCGTTTCTATAGTAACCGCTCATCCACAGGGACTTGCAGAGTAAAAAAAAATCGAATATTTTAGATACGTTAAAGCTGTAGTGTATGATAAAGTTTTCAGACATCTTCAGGACAAACAAGCTTACACTTTATTTCCGGTAAATGTGCCAAGTTGCGATAGAGAGAGAGAGAGAGAGAGATCGCCTGGTGAGAGGAAGACTGTTTACAGCTTTCGACTTGGCTGTAATTGTTACCCAACTGTATAGCATTTGAGTACAGTGCAACATAGAAAGCATAAGTTTTTTTTTTTAACTGTTACAATAAATATGTATATATATATATATATATATAACTATTATTCATTTATTATGGCTCTAAAATGTCATTGGTTTTGTTACCAAAGACTGCGACTCTTATCATCTTGTTTTTTGATTCTTGGTTACTAAAGCCAGATACAGAAGAAATGGGTGTGAAGAGGGAAAAAACATTCTCTCTTTCTCCTATACACACACACACACACACACACACCCTGATTCACGCAACTGAATGCAGGCAATCCACCTTCCAGCATGTTTAGTTGGGGGGAAACTGTAAACATGGGCCGAATACGCACATGAGAAAGAATGTGCGAGAATTATCCGAGCTCAGGATCTTTCCAGACACTCAGGATTTGTGAGATCGTGACCCGACACACTACCCCACTGTGCCTTCCTAGTTGCAGCATGTGGAATTAACATTTGCGCTCAGGCATGTCTGGTATAAATGCGAAAGATTTGCAGAACAGCTCACGTCAGACTGACATGACACTAATAAATGATTAAACACACCTGGTATCGTGCCAGTTGTTCTTTGTCCTTCATAAACGCAGAGGCACAAAGGAAACCCTTATCATGGAAGCAGTTCCAGACATGGTCTATTGTAATTATCCAACATAGAATCTAAAGTTTAACAACACTTAATAGTTTGAGAGATTCAAATTCTGGCTTGATGTGTCGTAACTGGCTCCTGGGAATTTATCCCACATCGTCCTGATTGTACAGAATAACAGAACACAGTTCTGAGAGAGAAAAAACTCCCTTTATTTCTCTTATATAATCCCCGGCTACACAAATGCCCTTATCCCAGTGATTCACTAGTGCTTGGACACCATCAAGGTAGAAAGTTTTCTCAGGACGCCGGAGCCGTGATCGGACACATCTGAAACGCCGGCCTCCCAGGAACTCCTTTAAAGCCCCAAACATATGGAAAATGTGTGCAAGTTATGTTGGTGAATGATTGTGTGTACACTTCCCACAGACAGATGTGTCTCTTACGCAAGTCAGGGACAAGTTATCCATCGATGTACGAGGATCGGGGGTTCCCTTTGCTGGATGTTCATGGGAATGACTGCAGTGGGCTCTGAGCCACCTCGGCCCAAATTGTCAAGTCCCTATTTGATTTGAACGCCCCTCATAGTTTATTTTTCTTGATTATAACTCAAGACCAATTATTTAACCCCTGGAATGTCTAAATGTTGTACATGTAAAATAAATAAATAAATAAATAATGCTATATCAGCATTTAATATTTTAGACCGGAACTGCTTTTTGTTTATGTTTTTTCTTTCATTCCAGGTTCAATGCTTTATCCTTCTTTCCACACACAATAATAATAATAATAATAATAATAATAATAATAAATTTTTTTTGTAATGCACTTTTCATTCATTAAATCTCATAGTGCACACATTCCTTCAAAGTTATAAAAACAAGTGGGTTTTTTTGCAAAAGTTAAAATCCATATCATGTGCAAATTTTATTTATTAATAAAAAATCTAAAGAATGTGGTTAATTGACCTCATCATTGGAAATATGTGCACCTGATCAGTTTTTCTCCCTCAATAGGTTTATCTATGTCTATATGTATTCTATGGAATTATATCCCGGACATTTTTCAAAAGGAATTGCAAATTGCATTTGCGTTCTCCATATGTGGACGCATAAAGTGTGACATAATTCAAATTCAAACTTTGCATTACCTTTTGCTTTTTCGCTTTCGCGAGCGCACACTGACTGCCAAATTTCAAATGAAAAAGCAAAGTCCGTTTGCAGGTGAATTTCCCATGTCTTACAGGTCATGAGCCTGTCAAATTTAAATAGCAAAATCAATTACCACGTCTGCTTTTTCACTTTCTCTGCGTCACGCATTTAGCCTGCCAAAATCCATTTGCAATTGCATTTCCAACGCATTACACGGAAACCTGTCAATCAGCGTCAGGGGCGGGTCTATACTGTGGGGCGTGATCGTATGGGGAGTGACGTCACTTGTAGTCGCCGACCAGGGAGGGGGAAATTTGAGCAATGGAGCTGAACCACGGTAAAGTTGGTGTTATACGCTAAAATGCAACCCTTCCACGGATTGCACCCCCCACAAAATCTCTACCAAAAACAATGGAACCTTGCATAATTCGTTCCTGAAGCGGGCTCGTATTCCAAAACACTCGTAAACCAAATAGAATTTTCTCATAAGAAATAATGAAAACTCAAATTATTTGTTCGACAGCCCAAAATAATAAATGCAATATATAAAGTAAAAATAAGACAAATTAACCTGCACTTAACATTTAAAAAAGTAAAT
This sequence comes from Clarias fuscus, assembly GCA_030347435.1. Classification (NCBI taxonomy): domain Eukaryota; kingdom Metazoa; phylum Chordata; class Actinopteri; order Siluriformes; family Clariidae; genus Clarias; species Clarias fuscus. Next base: position 3,121,500 of record CM059213.1, read on the forward strand.
CCCGACAGATAAGTGTTTCCGTTTGTGCACGCAGGCGCCGTGTATTCGATTAATCAACATCACACTCAATCGTCTAAAAAGTGGATGGCCAAGACCCAACCACATGTTGGGTACAGATAATTTGTTAAATGGGAGTTGAATATAACCATTCCCTTTGCAATATCCATTTTAATAATGTTTTTTTTAAATACATTTTTTTACAAAAAAAAATTCAAAAGCTTTCTCATTATGTGGATTACACATGTAAAACCAGTAGTACTATATAATCCACTCTATCACTGCTAATAACTACAACCTTTTTCTCATTCAGTTTGATTTCATTTTGCAATCTTTTTTTTTTTGGCAAAATATTAATAAAAAAATAACAACTGAATAAATATCAAACTGGATATTGCAAAGGGAAGGGTTGTAGTTATTAGCAAGGATAGAGTGCATTATAGTACAGTTGGTTTTTACATTTGTAAAACAAATAACAAAAATGTTATTGAATTTTGTTTTGCAACTTATAACAGACTGTACCAAAGTGCATTAATTTTCACACATATCTTTACAATTATTATTATTTTTTTAATAAAAAAAATACCCCAATTCTCATTTAACAAATTATCTGTTTTATTGGAACAAGAATTGTCTGTGCAATCATTTACTTTTAAATGTACATTAAAATAATTATTAATCAATTAAACAAACAAATAAATAAATAAACAAATAATCCATACTGTAGCCTAACAGTGTACTATGTTTGTTGTCCTGTGAGGTATTTATCTGTAAGCTTGTGTATTCTTCTGTAAACAAACGGTCATGCACTTTTTAGACGGTCCCTTAGTGACTCCATCGCTATAAAGCGGCGGTAAGCAGCGTCTCTGACAGATTTAGCTCCGGCAGGCTGTAACAGGAGAAGATCTAAAAATGTATTTATTTGTAGTAGCTTCTCTGTCCATTCCAGAGTAAGAAAATAAGCGATTTGCCATTTTTGTGTGTTTATTTCTTGATAAACAAATCTCGGTTAACCTCCATTGCTCAAATTTCCCCCTCTTGGTCGGTTCAATATTCCAGGCTCAAACTGTCCCACTCTAATCAGCTAATTAAATCATAACACCTGCAAAGGTGTTCTCTCAAGGTGATCTCTGAGTCTGGTTCAGTAGGAAGCACAATCATGGGAAAGACTGCTGACCTGACAGTTGTGCAGAAAACCATCATTGACGTCCTCCATAAGGAGGGAAAGCCTCAAAAGGTAACTGCAAAAGAAGTTGGATGTTCCCGAAGTGCTGTATCAAAGCAGTGGTTCTTAAACTGGGGGTCGCTGAATAATTTCGAGGGGTCGAGAGAGGGATTAAAAAATTATTTATTTTTAGAGTATGGATTCACTTGCTCTACTGTCGACAGCGTAGATTTCCCTCAATCTGTTCAGACGTGCTTGCTCCTGAAAGTATGAAGCCCAGCAAAATGCAAAGTCATTTGGTGACGAAACATCCTTTGTTTATCGGCTCATTTTCCGCCGAAATGAGAAGGAGTTACAGGGTCAAAAACACATGATTGCTCAACAAGCAAAAATTTCTTCGAATGCTCTGGAGGCATCTTATGAGGTGGCTTACTTGATTGCGCAGAAGAAGAAAAAAAAAAAAAAACACACAATCGGGGAAACCCTGATGAAGCCCGCTGCTGCGGCTGTGTGTCGGGCCATGCATGGTGAGAAAATAGCCAATGTACATGATATGGCAAATGACATTAAGAGTCAATTGATTGGTGTGTCTAATAGTGCTCAGTTGCTGGCGTTCATCAAATACACATTTGACGGAAAACTGCATGAGGATATGCTCTTCTGCTCAGCACTTGAGGGGACTTGAACAGGCAGTGACATTTTCGCCGAACTCGACACCAAAATAAAAGAGATGAGACTTTCATGGGTTAATTGTGTTGGTGTATGGACTGATGGTGCTGGTGCAATGGTCGGTAAAAACAAGGGACTCAAGGCAAAGGTTTTAAACAGAGGTGGAAAGTAACGAATGACATTTACTCGCGTTCCTGTAATTGAGTAGTTTTTTTTTTTGTGTGTGTACTTCTACTTTTTAAATCTGTAATTTTACTTTTATTAAGTATGTTTTGTTTAAAGTATTGTAATTTGCTTCGTTTTAAATCATATGCGCTACTGAGTAAAATGAATGAAAATGCAAAAAAAAATATTCAGCTTTGTATAAATGCTTGGTTGCGCGCGCGCGTGTGTGTCTCGTGTCCTGCTCGCGCGCCGCTCCAGACTCCACTCCAGGTTTTCTGACTGTTTCCCCACATCGGCATCTACCTGACCTTCCACATGCTCGCTTCTGCCCTGAGAGTGACGTCATCAACCAGCGCCACCATATATAAACCGGATAGAGACGCGGGAAAGAGGAGAGAGATTGTGAGTTTGGCGGTTTGAAATTTGGTTGTGATTTTTTGCCTCCCATTGACTTTGATTATTGCTTTTGTTGCTCTTTGTATATATTTGTAGATAATTTCACTGTATGTTTGTGCACTCACCAGTAGTAGGGGCGTGGCTGCTATTTATTTTGGGAAGAGTGAATTTATTCACTGTTTTTGGTTTAGGGAGTCAGGGAAGGGACCTGGATTTTAGTTTGTGGTAAAGCAATACACCCCTCATTATTACACCCCATACAGTTTATAATAGAACCCTGAACCATTCTCTTGCTGTTCGGCCGACGCTAGACTGGGACGTGACGCCATATTTAAGTGGCCACTTTGATTTTCCAGCACAAGAAAGACAACAGCTTTATTATGCAAAGGTGTTCCTTCAGTCAAAAACCACTAGTTTGAGATTTATATCTGCTCATCTTTTTTGAACTACGCTAGAATGCCTCATCCCACCCAGCTTTAAAAAAAAAAAAAAAAAGTTACCCAGTAACGTTTACTCTGAGTAATTTTTTTATGAGCTACTTTTTACTTTTACTTGAGTAGATTTTTATAATGATCATTTTACTTGTACTTCAGTACAAAAGTTTAGTACTCTTTCCACCTCTGGTTTTAAAAGTGGCTCCTCACATGAAGTTCACACCACTGCATCATACACCGCGAGTCTCTTGCTAGCAAAGCACTCGATTCCGAACTTAACAGTGTTTTGAAATGTGCAATCAAAAATCGTAAGTCACATCAAATCTCGTCCAGTAAACAGCAGACTACAACCCCTGGCAAAAAGTATGGAATCACCCCTCTCAGAAGATGTTCATTCAAATGTTTAATTGTGTAGAAAAAAAAAAAAACAAGCACATACAAGCCACGAAACTATTTTCATTCAACAATCCAACCTTGTGGCTGTATAAAACACTTTTTTTTAAAAACAAGGAAAGATAACTATAGTCTATGACAACTGTTCAAACAGATCAAACAGAGGGAAAAAATATGGAATCACACAAATCTGAGGAAAATTATATGGAATCACCATGCACTTTGCATTTCTAAAACAAACACCTGTATCTGATTACAACTGCTAATTAGTCTGCAGTTAAAAAAAAGAGTGTTTGATCTGTTTGAACTTTGTTTTGTTTTTTAAGTGTTTTATACAGCCACAAGGTTGGATTGTTGAATAGTTTTGTGGCTTGTATGTGCTTGTTTTCTTTCTACACAATTAAACATTTGAACGAACATGTTCTGAGAGGGGTGATTTTTCTTTAGCCCAGGTAAGATGCTTCTGACATTGTTAGTTGTTCACTAGCAGCTTGAAAAGAAGAATACTACATTTGAAGCCCATGTCCAGGATCCGTCTCTGTGTGGTGGCTTTTGATGCACTGACTCCAGCCTCAGTCCACTACTTGTGAAAGTCCTGACAATCCTCTCCAGGCTGCGGTCATCCCTGCTGCTTGTGCACCTTTTTTCTTCTGCACAAATTGTTCTTGAAACTGTATGCCATAATTATCTCAATCATGGCTTTAACTATCTTGCATTGCATGTAATGAGTCTGTGTCATATATTAGTTTCACCTTTTAAGTTGCATTAGTGAAATAAATGAACTTTTGCACTATACGTATTCTAATTTTTCGAGTTTCACCTGTATTTTCTGTTATATTATTATATCATGATAGCTACTATTTGTTATAAGAATTCTGGGTAGCCATAACATGGAACTTACCCATACACTGGACCTTTTCTTTACCTGTAGGGTTCGCCAATTAATCTATAGAAAATCTATAATACTTGTATTTGTTATGAATAAATAAATGATTCCAACTGAAATTTTTCTGTTTTTTTTTTCACCCTCAATATTTTAACCCATATTTTCAAGCTCTGAATATCAAAAAGTTTTAGAATCAATGTAGTTTTGTGAGATGTGCATTTAAAAATGTAAATTACATTTTTGTTTCTATTCTAAAAAAACAAACAAACAAATCTTGGCTCCAAGAAAAAAAGAGTGAAGTCAATCCTCTTTGTCACAGCTCAGCAGGAGACCATCAACACCGACAAGGTGGATTTTCAAGTTAAAAAAGGATTCCAGAGTTCGGTTCAACAATGGTGCAATTGTTTGTTTGCTAGTTTTTTTTTTGTTATGTTTAATGGTTTTGTTTAAATTCATTTTACAGGGTGGGCCATTTATATGGATACACCTTAATAAAATGGGAATGGATGGTGATATTAATGTCCTGTTTGTGGCACATTAGTATATGTGAGAGGGCAAACTTTTCAAGATGGGTGGTGACCATGGTGGCCATTTGGAAGTCGGCCATCTTGGATCCAACTTTTGTTTTTTCAATAAGAAGAGGGTCATGTGACACATCAAACGTATTGGGAATTTCACAAGAAGAACAATGGTGTGCTTGGTTTTAACGTAACTTTATTCTTTCATGAGTTATTTACAAGTTTCTCTTTGTTCACAGCCATTGACATGTCGAAGAGGTTAACACGTGATGAGCGGATCGGAATTGTGTTGATATCTGGTGAACGCAGTAACCGGGTCATTGCAGCAGATTTCAATGCAAGACACCCTACGAGACCACCCATCTCCCATGCTACAGTTAGCAAACTGCTTGCTAAGTTTCGTGAAACTGGTTCAGTGTTGGATTTGCCAAAATGTGGACGCATGAAAACTGTCACTAATGAACAAACATCAGTGGCTGTTCTAGCTTCATTCAGCAAGAGCCCACAGCGTAGCACTCGCCGCATGTCACTGGAGAGTGGCATTAGTCGAACATCCCTTCGGCGGATATAAGCTACTCACAAATGGCACCCTTACAAACTCCAGCTACTGCAGCATCTCAACGAGGATGACCCAGATCGGCGCACACAATTTGCAGAATGGGCAAAACTAAAATTGGAACAGGACCCTCAGTTCACGCAGAAGATTTTGTTCAGTGATGAGGCAAACTTTTATGTGAATGGTGAAGTTAACAAACAAAACCACTGCTATTGGTCTGACACTAACCCACATTGGATAGATCCCTCCAAGACTGTTGGAACAAAAAAAGTGATGATATGGTGTGGTATATGGGGTACAAAGATAGTGGGGCCATTCTTCATCAATGGAAACCTCAAGGCCACTGGATATTTGAAATTGCTACATGATGATGTGTTTCCCTCTTTATGCACTGAAGCTGGCACGTTCCCTGAGTTTTTTCCAGCAAGATGGTGCACCACCACATTATGGGTGTCCGGTCCGAGCATTCCTAGATGAACAGTTTCCTGAAAAGTGGATTGGTCGTCGTGGGCCAGTTGAATGGCCCCCAAGGTCTCCCGATCTGACCCCCTTACACTTTTATCTTTGGGGTCATCTGAAGGCAATTGTCTATGGTGTGAAGATACGAGATGTGCAGCACCTGAAACTACAGATACTGGAAGCCTGTGCTGGCATTTCTCCTGCGGTGTTGCTATCAGTGTGTGAAGAGTGGGAGAAGAGGGTTGCATAGACAATCCATCACAATGGGCAGCACATTGAACACATTTTATAAGTGGTCAGAAACTTGTAAATAACTCATGAAAGAATAAAGTTACGTTAAAACCAAGCACACCATTGTTTTTCTTGTGAAATTCCCAATAAGTTTGATGTGTCACATGACCCTCTTCCTATTGAAAAAACAAAAGTTGGATCCAATATGGCCGACTTCTAAATGGCCACCATGGTCACCACCCATCTTGAAAAGTTTGCCCCCTCACATATACTAATGTGCCACAAACAGAACGTTAATATCACCAACCATTCCCAGTTTATTAAGGTGTATCCATATAAATGGCCCACCCTGTATTTACATAATCCTTACTAATATTGGAAAATCTGTGAAGAAAAAAAAATTTTATCTAGTAAGCAGAGCTGAGAATCATTGGTAGACTGTCAGTTTGATTTGATTCATTTTAGGAAGTGTTATTTTCAGTTAGTTTAATTAAATAGCATTAATGTTTATTATCCGATTACTCTCAAGCAGGTTTGATGCATCTTAATAATCTTAATGATTAATGATTACAGTACTTAATAAATGCTGGAAGTCTTATACAAAGCAACACATATTTTTTCCTGACAGTTCTTCTCACTCGAGCTGATGTCATGCAAGGAAAAAAAATAAAAGTTTAATATATAATATTTTTATATATTAAATTATATTGAATTTAATGAAACTTAGAATTTATATATAACTGTATACATAAATATATTTTTATTATTTATGTTATATTATAAATTCTAGCCCTCCATCTAGGGACCATGGAGGCCTGCGGTGACCATTGACCTCCGATCAATATTTACACACTACAAGCCATTTCTTAACACAAAATCTGTATATCTCTGATGTGAGGAGGAAACCCACCAAGCAATGCAAACTTCATGCACACGGACGCCAAGGCGGAAATTGAACCTGGACCCTGGAAGTGCAAGGTGACATTGATAACCGCTGAGCCACTGTGCTGCCTTATTAATTATATTTAGTAAATCCATAGTTATAAGATTTCCGACATTTGGTTTATTGATAATTTCTCAGTACTGTTACTTAACTTGTAACTTAACTTGCTTTATGGAAAGTGTGGTGTTTATGCTAATGAACATTTTCATTCAAGAAGTAAATGACTTAAAGAAGAGCCCAGTACTGTATTTTGTAGCTTCCCCTTGTGCGCCCTGGGTAGCTCTGGCCCCTCGAGGCATGACTTCACAAGACCTCTGGTGGTGTGCTGTGGTCTGTGGCACAAGGAAGTTGGCAGCGGATCCTTTGGGTGCCATGGGCTGCAGGGTGCGGCCTCCGTGGATTGGGCTTGTTTGGCCAGTGCATCCCATGTGTGCTCGATCGAATTTGGATCTGGGGAGACTGGAGACTGGGTCGGCAGCCAAAGGCTCTTTGCCTGTTGGACCCCAACAACAGCCTTTGGCTGCAGTGCTCTGCGTGGTTTTTGAGCGTTGACTTTCCTGTGGGATCAGAATGGACCTGCTGGCCTTTTGGGTGAGCCTTGGGAGCTCATGAACATGTTTACTGGTATAGAATTGATAATCAATCCAAGCAGGACACAGACAACGCAACTGACACAGAAATGATGATTCACGAAACCAGTTTTGTCCGAAACACAAGTAAAAATAGCTTTTTATTTAAAAGAAAAGCGTACAACCTTTTTCCACATTACGTCAATCAAATAAAAGTATACACACAAAACAAAAATACACACAGGATAATCAAAGCTTTTTTTCTTTTTTTTTAATACATTTAAACATTATTGCAAATTTCTCCCCGGGACACTGTCGACAAAAAATCCAACATCAACATCATCAAACAACATTCAATCATGTTTAAACACACATTTACCTGGACTATTAAGATAACATGAACAGTGAGAAAACTACAGAAAAGTAATTTGCTTAAATACACAGTAACGCAAAGAGTAAAAAAACAAAACAAAGCTCTACTATATGAAGATCTTATATCGTATACTCTACTCTGGATTATAAATAAGAATAAAGTATACTATAAAGTATATATATATATATATATATATATATATATATATATATATATATTATGCATATATAGTATAGTGCTTATTCAACTACTCACATATTTAACTGAGAGTAGGGTTTTCACATGACCGCAGGAGATGGGATAATTTAATAGCATAAAAAATTCAGAATTTATTTTGAACATGGCTCAGGGCAACAAAAAAAACAAAAACAAACAAAAAGAAAAAAATTTTTTTTACTGGTGACGGTTTCCTGAGTATATATACAGTAAATCTGTATATATGTATACGATATAGATTGCTGCAGCCTATAGCACCAGCTAAACGTAGCTTTATCATGTAACGAAACTATCCGCTACATTAGACATTTATCAAGTCACGTAGTTACAACGAAGCGTGGCGTTTTATTTTAATGCTGGGTTTTGAAACTCAGTAGCTAAAAGGTAACGAACAAAAATTTCCAAGAAAAAAACACTGATTTAATGAAGTAAATCCCCTGTGCCACTTTTTCTTCAGCGCTGGTTTCTTTTGATTTAAACTTGGTGTCAGATCTCCGGAAACATTCTGGAGCTCAGCAGGAGACCATCAAATGTGACAAAGGGGATTTTTCAGGATACCAGAGTTGGATTCAACAATGGCGCGCGTGCACAGCTTGTGATGGAGATTATTTTAAGTTGTACCTTTGTATAGAAGCAGTGTGTGCACTTTCTGGTCAAAAAAAAAATTTTTTTTTTTCATTTCTGGTCACAAGCATGCTCGAAGACGCCCTTCGGATTTCCCTCTGTGTGTGATATCATGTCAGGCCAGGAAAACTAGAATAATACAATTGGCATAACCCTTTTTCTAGCTCAGATTGGCATTTTAAGGGACTTTCCGCCGTTCTGACTGGCGCTTTCAGATTCTGAAAGTTTTAAAGGCGCCTTCTTACACTCCTTGTTAACATGCAGTGTAATGTCGCACCTTTGAAATGTAAATACTACATATGAATGTAATTTTGTAATTTTGAGGAAACATCAACAGGAAAGTTAAAACTTTTCCGACTGGATTTTTGCAAATGAAAACAAATGTGTGTGATTTCAGCAGCTACCGTCTAAAATCTACCCAGCGACATAAATCCTATATACAATAACTTAGTGCAACTTGGCTTGGTGAAACTGAATTTCTACGCCGCACTTATTTGTAACTTTTCTTGACATCTTGATGGAAAGGATCGAACGTACACCCTGAGTGAGCTTGTGCTTAGCTAGCGCAACCGGCTGCAGCCCTAGGTTTTAGGCATTCACACTGCTTCCTGCATTGGCGCTTCTTCTAGGCCATTCCACTATCGATGACCAGCACCTTCAAATGGTAACTGCTTAGTTTAGCACCATGTTTTGTTTTGTTTTTTTTGTAAGGTAATGTTACTATAGTTAATCACTAAATATACAAATAAATCTTTTATTTAAAAAAAAAAAAACATCTCTATGATAGACATTTTGATACCTCTAGGAATTTTAAAAATGTTTTTTTTTTTTTTTTTTTTTAACTTCAAACATTTTGACAAAATCAGTATACTTTTTTTTTTTTTTTAGCTTTTTTTAAGGCAACATTGTATTATAAAGGATGCTGTAAATCTATTTAAAAGCCCTAATCTCAAATGTGGCCAAAACAATATTGGTGCTGATTTAATTTTTTTTTTTTTTTTTATGTTTTATACATAATACAGAAAATGTGTGTGGCCAAAGAAACTACTTCTGGAGTTTATACAACATGTAAGTGACCAATCTTGCTTTCCTAAAACATTCAAGTTGCTGTTTTGGGGAGATAATTTTATATGTGCATTTGTTAGCGTTATACTGTCTCACTTCAAGCAATAATCATTTAAAAGTATTCATATTTCTTTATGAGGATTGATACGAAAATTGGTGTAAGCTTATAGAATCATCTGACCTGTAAAAATTGCTGCTTAAAATGGTGTTTGGTAAACGCTTAAATAGGAAAGCAAACTCTGTAGTGTCCGTAACCATGTCAAATTCATTTTGCAATATCTCAATAATTTATCTTTATATACACTTTTTTTTCAGGTTTTTATCTTTTCATGCGAAATCTAAATTTTCCAAGTTTCTTCTGAATGAAAGATTTGAATTTCAAAAAAGTAATGGACACTACAGACATAAAAGGGCATGAAACTGTTTCTATTTATCTGAAATAAATATAAATGTTTATGCATATTTACAAAAAAATTTGAATAATAATAATAATCATGGATCGGGAAATAAGAAGCATTAAGTATGATAAAAATGGTGTTATATGATCCTATCTGAAAATTCACTTTTTCACCTAGGTGAGACTCTTTTTAGCACCAATACCATGTTTTGGCAGAATGGTGTCCGCTGTACCACTATCATATCACTCCCTCTGTCACTTTCTCTTGCTATCTCATCATCTTCATCACCAAAGGACACCTCATCCTTGCTATCTTCTCCTGACAGTGCTACCCTTTCTTTATACCTAGAAGGTCTCTTACATTCATCTCCTACACATGTATTTGTTTCAAATAATTGATGACCGTAGTGCAAATAAAAAGAAATATTTCAAAAATTACATGTAAGTCAGTCTAACTTAAACTCATTGTATCGCTTATTAACAGATGTGTTATAGAATTGTGGCAATCAGTTATGGCATGGCAATGTGGCCTTTGTTTTTTTTTTTTCTAGATGTAAAGTTGATTCAAATACTTCTTGATTTTCTTCTCGGTGAAAAATGATCAAACATTGGTTACATTTGTACAAATAACAAGCGAACATTCCGGTCCTGTGGCACATACGTAAGAGCATAAGAGGAAGTGAAATGGCCGCCAGCATGACTGCTTTTTATGTTTTTATTGGTTAGTGTTTGGGACTTTTATTTATTTCTTTTATGAGTAGCGTTACGTCCAATTGGTGGCAGATTTTGATAATGCGATTTTGCCTGGAGGAAACATTGTACCATAGAGGGTTAATGCTAAAAGCTTGAAGCTTGAAAGCTTCACTTTACAAACAGTTTATGCTAGCATAGCGGTAGGGTTGTAACACATTAGCACAAGTTAATGGTAGGGTATCTTCAGTGTTTCATCTGGAGCCTACCAAGCCTATCATTAAAGACACACACACACACACACACACACAAACTTAGGCACTGTACGATATTATATCTCAATATAATATAGCTGTAACAAAAACAGCACCTGCTAATAGCCGAGAACAGAAAAAGGTACAGGAGAAAATACAGTACAGATGTTTCACAGCCGTCCAATCACACTCTGGAACGTTAGCTTTGTTAGTCAGCTCTGATTAGTTTAGTGAATAAGGATGGTGTGTTAGATTAGCCAGCTCTGCTAGAGTCCAGAAATAAACTGGACTGTGAGAAAGGTTTTGGTGTTCAGTTGTCCAGCAATGTCGAGAACACCGGCCTTGTTCACGTCCACCTTGATTTTATCGTCCTCACAGAAAACATGGATGATCTCGGAGAACACGGATTTAAACCAGTAGTTTCCACTGTAAACGGTTTCGTAGACGGACAGAATGGGAATGGGATCATTTTCGTTGTAACAAAGTGAAATCTTGGTAATGTTGTGATTCAGGTTGATCTGCCCTTCCTGCCTGCCCGCGTACGTGATCTGTAGGCCGATTCTGTACTTGCCTGGTCGAGGGATGGTCAGAGACTCATCACTGTCACTGAAGCTGAAACCCCCCAAGCCCACACGAGTACCAGTCCATTTCAGGGTTTCTCTTGCTGCGTTTGCTGCATAAGAATGTGCTGCAAAGGAGAAGAAACACATATTTAATCTACACTGACACAAGATGTGCTTATTAGGGTAAACATTTAAGGACAAGTATTTTACCTTCTCATCAATACTTATACTGAAAAGCACGTCCATCCATGATTTAAATAATGACTATGTCTATATAACTATGCACTTCCGTTGCTAGGAACATTCTTTACAGTGACAGCGAGTTGACTTTAAAGGGCACGCATTATGGACAACTCACTTTTCGGCTCTCCAGTCTGAAAATTATTTTGCACGCCTTGTATTAGAAAAGCCCTATCAGATTTCCCCCCCTATTGTGACCTCATATAGGAAAACCTCAATTCTCAACTCTGCCCATCTTTTGGAGCCATTTTTATGAGCTATCGTAATTACGCCTGGCTAAGAGCTTTAAGTTAACCTAGACCTCTTTAGATATTTGCCGTTTAACAAATGACGTAGTGATTTAACTTACGTAGCGCTAAGTATTCAGGATTTCATCGTGAATTTGCAATCTTGCTGATATCTATTCTTTTTTCGTTTGCCAGAACTGCTAGCGGAAAATGGGAGGGAAATGAGTGATAAGGTGCAAAACATGGTCCTAGGAAATTGGCTAGGAAAATTCTCAAATTGCAGTTCGTTTAAAGCTACACACACTGACTTAGTAAAAAAAAAATTTAAAAAGTTTTTTTTTATCGCATTAGATTCCCTTGATTGATTGGCTGAATGGCAGGAGCATCATATTGTGTAAGAGAGTTTATTTCCAGCCACATGCTGACTATTTTTCTCAACTAGCCTGCGTACAGTAGAAATTGTATCACAGTTTGCACTCTGCTTAGATTTGAAGTAATATCATCAGAGTTTGAATCTTTTTTCTGACCAAGGGAACGGATCAGTGCTTAATAGCAGCAATACCGTCCATACGGTTTACAACACCGAGTCCGAATAATCGTTTCAGATTTCTAACCTTAGCCACCACCGCTACACATGTCATGCGCTCACTCTCTCTCTCTCTCTCTCTCTCTCTCTTCCAGGGTTCAGTGCATAAACTAAGTTAATCATCAACCACCAACCTTTCACTTCTGTCAGCAGTAAAGCGATTTCGTCAGCAGCTCGATCAGCTGTGTCTGGCCACTTAAACTTAGTGTTCCCCAGAAAGTCCATGTCCCTCGATGACTGACTCAAATGCAAAAACGCTTCAAGCTCTCACTTCATGTTTCCGCCCTCGTGCACTCGTGCACTTTATTGGTCCCAAGACTGAAAGTGTGACTTTCCAGGGAAAAAAAAAAAAAAGCATTTAATTTCTCCTTTCTTATATTTGTGAAGAAAGGAAACTAAGAAAGCTTTTTATTTAGATTAGAAAACGGACCTAGATGTTTCAAAGAATGAATAAGGGCTGGTTTCAACAGGTTAGAGTATTTGGGTTTGAGCAACAAATATATTCTTAAGGCGAATTACAACCCACAGCTTGTTGCATTCTTTTCTCCTTTGTTGCATCATAATTACTATTTATTTGGTATTTACTTAGCCGAACCACTGGCGATTTTCTGGTAAGAAAATCATAACAAGCTACGGTAAGTCAAGAGTCAAGTTTTTTTTTTTTTTTTTTTTTGTAAAAAAATCATCGCCTGCTGTGTGAGCGCCATTTAATAATAATACGGTTCAGCTCCTCCGATTGCCAGGCTAGATAGCAAGCCTTTTCCATGCCTGTAGTGAACCTGTATTAGTTTAATGAGGTGATGAAAGCTCTGACGGACAATATGTACACTACCACTCAAAGGTTTGAGGTTTCTTTGTATTTGTTTAGAGATTTCAAAATTATGAAATAACGCATATGGAATCAGGTTATTATATAACAACAACAACAACAACAACAACAACAGTCAGTGGTTATTGTAAGACATGACGGCCAGCTGCTCTGGAAACAGTTCTCGCAAGAACAGTATTGTGTCAAGTGCATTTGCGAAACCCATCAAGCTCCGTGATGAAACTGTCTCTCATGAAGACCTTCCCAGAAAAGCAAAACCAAAACGTTAGCTCGTTTGGAGTCACCAGCCTCAGAAATCACCAATTAACCTCAACCAGCACCTCAGATTAGAGCCGTTATGAAGCTTCACAGAGCAGACGTAGCAGATGTACATCTCAATATCACCTGTTCAGAGGAGGTTATCGTGTCTTTTGGACTACTTTAGTATTTTTTTTACAGCGTAGAAAGAAATAAAAATCAGGAATGACCATGGAGTTAGAGAGTCATCTTTTGAGCGGTAGTGTATAGATTATCCTTCGGTGCTTCCTTTTTTTAGGACTTAATATTGTTGTCATGTTTAACACAGTGTTAGTTTTGAACAGTGAAAAGTGTTTATTTACGTTTCAAGTAGGCCACGGCAACGTGAGGTGTCTGAACATCCACCGTTTCTTCTCTAGTGCCAGTTTGACGTTCTGCCAATGTTTCTAGAAAAATGGAAGAAAAAGTAAAATTCCAGGTTAATACAATCAAAATGAACAACATTGTCAGCGCTGACTATTATTCTTATTATTCCTATTATACTACGTATTATAAAAATATTGCTGACTTTTACAGAATGCGACTGAACATTTATTGATCGTATTACCGTTTGCCTTTTCCTTGTTTGGGATTTCGGTATCCTGTTGAAGGAACAGAAAAACAACACACAAGAGATTGAGACTTTGATTTGAAGCAGTAACAAGGAACGTTTTTACTTATCGAAATCCTTCCTAAACCTCATTAATCAACTTTTTAAGTTCACCTGAGTCCTTTGACCAAAACATACTGCCAGCTCCAACAGAAGCCAGGCTAAACATTACTCAAAGGACGAGAGAGATTAAATTCCTGCTTGAAGCATTTCTGGCAGTATTCCAATAAGATGACACAGCCTCTGTTACCTGTTTTTTTTATTTGGGGACTTAAGGATTTTAGGAACTATACAAGGCGCATGCGTGGGTTGTATTCACAGAACAAATGCATCGTACTCTTTTTAAATAAGGCTCGCTGTAATGTGTGCTAAAGTTTACTTGGCGTTAATCAAAACCAAAAGGAAGAAAATAATAATAATAATAATAATAATAATAACAATAACAATAAAATTCCTGGCATAATGTCAGGGGCATGTTTCCAGAGTCAGGCTGACGTGCAGAAACGTGCACAGCCAAGCCGTTCCCATGAACCATGATTCAGACTTGTCTGGGAGACTCGTCTGTCATTTGACTCGTCTAGTAAAAGTGAATGAGATATATAGATTCCGATGTCCGTATTCTCTAGTAATGTGTGTGTCCGTTCTCTGCTTCTTCCTCTTCTCGCGCTGGTCAGATGTCAGAACTTCCATAAATCTTCTTAAGAGGCTCGACGAGAGTCCTGTACGGTCTTGAAGACGTTCAGGCGTGCAGGTCATCCTGTGGCCACATTGTTGTATGTGCTTTCATTGAAGATGCTCACATTCATTCAACAGATCATCTGGTCTGATCGATAGGTGATAATTCGATGTGCATGAGAGCGAGCGAGAGAGAGAGATTAAAGAATGAACTAAGAGGGATGTAGAAAGAGAAATTGTGACAGAGAAAGACAGGAGTAGGGATACAATAATACGGTAATATCCATGCAGAAAGATGGAGAGATAGAGAGAACTGGGGGATTGTGATAATACCGAAAAAGTGGTGGAGAGAGCGATAGAGAGAGAGAGAGAGAGAGAGAGAGAGAGAGAGAGACAGAGAGAGAGCAAGGTGGAGGTGTTGATAGCAATAGAAAGACAGGTAGAGGAAAAGATGGAGATAGAGAAGAAAAGAGACGTGGTGAAAGAAAAAAAGACAGAGTGCTACAAAGAGAAGGAAATACAGTAAATGGAGCCATAGATATAGAGATGAGCCAGAAATAAGGAGATGTGGAAATAGACGAGATGGTGTTAAAGGGGGGACGGGGAAATCGAGAAAAAGAGAGGGCAACAGAAAAAGACTCATATATAATAAGAATTATATTCTTTTATGTTATATTTGGATTTACTTATAATGTCGTCAGTCTTTTATAATTTCCTTTTGTTAACATTTATCCCAATAAAACCCTTATAGAGAGAGAGATAGAGAGAGAGAGAGAGAGAGAGAGAGAGAGAGAGAGAGAGATACTGAAGAGATTCAGATTTGGAAGAGAGAAATGGTGATGGAGAAAGA